>LPNX010444544.1:238005-254425 GCA_001517045.1 Pseudotsuga menziesii
CCCTAAAAACTAAATTTACACGAAGTGTAAATAATGGCCAAGGGCCGTGCTGATATCAAATGAAGCGAATATTTATTCACTTCACACAATCAATATTACCATAACACCTGGAATATTCGATAAGCCATTAATAGGAAAAATATATATTGATAATTGGATAGGTAAAAGATGATAGGATATTACAACATAGCTCACCTTTAATATGGCTTGAGCATTTCATAATGAAGAGTTATGTACCTTCACATTAATAGCTACTACTATAATAATTAACAATTATTATTTTATTTAATTATTAACCTTATTTAATTATTATCCTATTTATGTTTGTTACAACAGCCTTATCATGTTACACATAACATAAATAGTAAAAGAAACAACTAAACAAGTTTAGAGCAAGAAAATTTATAAACAGTCGCGATATTGAAATAAGAAAACCATTTTACAACATTGGTTTTTTAAAAACATTGCTTACAGATAGCCCTGATGGGTCTTTACAGAGATGTATCCATTATAATATCAAACTAGTATCAAAACTACGATTAGAGTAACGAGAGTGGCTTTCTAAGCCCACAAAAAAATCTACAGAGTAAAGGCTCTTGGCCACAAAGATGTGCACTGTAAATCATTTAAGATACGAAGCCCTCATGGGGTCAAAAAAACTGAGGGTTTGTACTATACAAAAATAATTAGCATAATTGAAACACAATTGAAATAGAGATACATTTGAACACCATATCTTTCAAAGAAAGTGACATAGTCGTAAGACTCCACACAAAACGATTTCTTTACATTTCTGGAAGTATACACAGTCATTTGGATATTGGAAGAAACAAAGTTGCAGTATCGAAACCCTCACGGGTTCTTACAGTATTAAAATAAGTAATAGAACAAAAAATATTATACAAAAGTGGCAGTCATTTAAGACTCCACGGGTGATAAAGAACACCCTTACAGTAACAAATAGATATTATACCGAAGCAGGCATATCACTTCCACATTGACAAACTAGCACAGAGTTGAAACTCCAACGCCATGGGAATAAAAACACACCATAAGACCCAGTTTGGTTCCACAGAGCCACGCAAGGTAAAGACATGGGTCTTACCAGTTAAAAGGGGTCTTCTCGGCTGGTGTGTAACCCACGTCCTCGTCGTAGAGATTTTCTCTACACACATAAATTATTAAAAGAGTTAAAACATAGCTTATTTTAAACTGGTGCAAAAGAGAAAAAAAATTAATGAATTTACAGATTACCTTCTCGGCGTTTAGAGGCACCCAGTCACTGCAGACCCCATCAACAAACAAATCAGGCTTAGTCAGTTTTGGAAAATGAAGAGGTTCAAGTTTTAGAACTCTTCCATCTCATCCAAAAGATAGAGTAAAGGTGGAATCAAACAGTCGAAGGCCAAATACACCAGCAGAGGAACAACTACCAGTAAACAAAAACCCATCCAAATGATAGGTGCGACCTCCAATGTGCATTAAACCCCTAGGGTTTAGCACTTTATTTTGTAGCCACCAACTGGAATGTTTAATGCCATCACATGGTACGAAAGGGAGCGATTTTAATTCTTGTACTTTACCTTTTGCCATCACCATTATGTCAACCAATGTATCAGTGTAAAGGTCAAGTACCTTGTGTATTTCTCCATGAATGGTTACGCATAGCATATTAAAACCCATAGTATAGAGTCCAACCTCACATACAAAGAATTCTCGTTGTTTGCGTATTATAGCTCATGGTACATCAATTCTTGCTTATAATATATCTAAACCTGCATAAATTGTTTGGTAGTTAGAAGGTACTTTGGCTAGGACCTTTATTCTTTTTATGTTAAAGATAGATATGGTTTATGAACATCAAAACTAGGTTAAAGTTTAGGACTTTTTCCAAAGCTTTAGGGTCACCTTTTCCTTGTCACTTGTGTCGTTATAGCTTAGAGTTTTCTTTAGTTGTGATGTCGGAGCGACCTCACCGATGTGCACATTGGTAAAACAAAATTTCATGCTTTAGTTGTAACGACTAAGTAATACCACAACCTATCCCTTTTATAGCTCAAGAGTAGAATCAAGCATAAGGAAACGACAAACTGTTATATAACAACTAGTTTCAATAGAGTCCCTTAAGGCAGATAATTTTGTCACAAAATAATATCATGATGACAGTTCACAAAATAAAGCAAGCTAATAATAACAAAGGTACATAACTATTGCATTTAGTTAATAAAGCCATTATCATTATGACATAAGAATTATGAATTATAACATCTCTCAGAATTATTTCCTAGGACCTTCTAAAGTTGCTTGCAGTAAATAAAAAAAATGTATTTATGAATTTTAGGGATGTTACAGTAGTGAAGGGAATACTTGTGTTGGGTGTGTAGGTATTATGGATTCCAATATGATAGATCTAGTGCAGGTGTCCATAACTCTGTGGTTGAGCTCACTAGCTTAGCAATTCTCCCTTTCCACTACCTTAGCAACCTAATAAACCCAACTGTAGTTTGGCTTGGCTAAGTTTTGATATGTATCTGGCTATGTGTGAGCCTGTTGCTCCCTAGTTTCCTGTGGAAATCATGCCCATCTCGAGGGTGGCAGTGATGTTGAGATATTGATGAGCACATTGGCCTATGGTTGGGTGGAATGCTGCAGCGACATAACTAGTTGCGCGAAAACTCATTTTCAAGATAAATATTTTCTTGTATTAATCCTGCAATGTATTTATTTATGAATTATTATGAACATATGAATGCTTGAAATGTATTTTCTTCCACTGTATTTTCATGTATTATGCATATGTACATGTATTTTATCTTCAATGCATTATGTTTATGTTCATGGGGCTAGATCCCCGGTTAAGATAGCAGCAACAACAGTGTGAGTCACGTCCTCTCCATCGGCAAGATGAGGGGAGGGGACATGACATTCGTTTCACAAAAATAAATAATTTTTTTGGAGTTGTCTACATATGCGACGATTTCGCCCAGATGGTGAAATTCTGGGAAAACTCCTTCGGTCGCACATGACATATTTTGGTGCATTCCCCCAGGTCATATTCGACATGTGTTTAAGGCCTACAGTTGCCAACGATGTCAAGCCTTGACTATCAGATCCACGTTGGAGGTCATAGCTGTATGGCATTAATGCAACTAAATGTAGTTGGTGAGTTTGAATTGCAGCTGATCCCTGCATCTTTCCCTCCCACGCTATCGGATCTAGATGCTGAAACAGGGAGTCCTCTGCTCAAACTCTGCCAAAAACCTACTCTGCAATTGTGCAATTTGACTCCATCTTCAGCACTCAGAGGACATCGTTCTGCCCAAGGAATATGGTGAGAGGACATCGTGAAGAAATTGAGGTACTGTCACCTCCGTCATCTCAGTCGAGCATAAAAACGTGGGGTTTTGGATGAATGACATCATTCTCATTTTCAGGAACCCTGTAATATAAATTATTTTTATCGTTGAATCCTTTAAGAGATGTCTTTGTTTTAATAACTTTGTTGATATGGTATTTAGTTTTATCTATGCACATTGTTGACTCACTTGAATGTTGATTAGCTGCATTTTCCTCTGCTACTTTTTTTGAACTTCAAGGGGCAAGTAGCATGTTGATTGATCAATAGGAGACTGATTTATGTGCATTTCCAGACACCTGTGCTCCTCTTCGATGTTCTTTTGATTCATGGTTCTTCCTACGAAATCAAAATATCCGTTAAGGCATAACAACACCCCTCCCTGAACATTTAACCTGTGATGATAAGATCCATTGGATGAAACTACAGACTCTAGTTCATGCGAAACACCTTTATTATGCTTGGTATCTGTCTTTTCTGCACAATTTCCATAGCTACCAACCATAGCAAATTTTACCTGCTCTAGTTTCCCATTGTCAGAAAGATTCCCAGATTGTATCCTTCTTAAACCACTCCCTCTCTTTCTTCCTCCTTGACTCTGGAGTACTTCATCTTCAATGTTTGTTTTGCAAAATTCAGTATGTAAAAATGATGGCTCAGACATTAGATTCTTTCATTTCTTCTCTGGGCCTTCCTTTAAGTTTTCAAGGTCACTCCATATGGTGTACCTTGCAGTCTTGCACACTATACTGTGCTTTCCAGTCATATTATTTGCAAAAATTGAATTGCTTTCATCAAACAATAAATCTTGAACTATCGGTTTCTTACATATCTTCCCATGAGCTCTACTTCTAGTGCTTCGACCAATTATTTCACCAGCAATGTTCTCATTTGACAAAAAGAGGGAAAATGCACAGTCTAAGTTAGTAGCTTCTATAGGTGCTTGATATTTTAGAGTGCCCATATTACTGCCATCAATTGGTAGTTCTGTAGAAGGAAGTAGATTGTTGGAATAGGTCAGTTCATCAATGACATCAAATTCTAGACATGTTGAGGTAGAAAGTACTTCATATTTATTTGTATTCAAGAAATCACCTCCACGACCAATTGAGGGTACAAAATCTTCTAAATTTGGAGAACATGAGTTTTTCCTTGGCACATTTTTTATTGAGCTATTAGGATTCTTGCGCATGAATGATTTAAAAACATTTGGTTTAATGGATATTTCTAATGGGGCTTGTGCCAGTATCACCTGCTCCTTATTCATCGTTGTTTCTCCTTTTGTTTCCAAAGAAAAGTCTATTTTTTCAAACATGTCAGGATAGAATTGTCCATCTGGTTTTTCATCCACCACCTCTACATCCTTTCTAGTTCCTTTAAGAACACGCAAGGTGCATCCTACATAGAACGCGTGGCTTTCTATAGAAATCTCATTTGGGAAATATTTTTTAATTTCAAGATCTTTAGCACTCCCCACATTGCCTACCTGATTTGAGCTAATTTCAAAAGATATGTCGTCATAGAGTTCTCCCTTTGATGTTTCATCCAAGTCTAAATCCCTGTCGATATTTGAGAGAATAGGACAAACTCCCTATGCATTGCATGGCTCATTTTCTCTAGCAGCCCCAGCTATCCTTTGATTTTGAATTTCATATCAGTCTCTAGACACTGCATCCAATCCCTGGTCCTCTCTATCATTCTCGTTTGGGCACTCTTTTCGAATCTCATATTCCTTAGTACATATTGCGTTAAAGACCTGATCATCTCTAGCATTCTCATTCAATCTTTCCTGCAGAATTATATCCTCTCTCATTCTAGATTGCGGGAACAAATAGACTGAATTTAACTATGGTAAGACATTTGTCACTATGGTAAGACGTCAACTTCAAGAATTTAACCACCCAGTTTAGTCTTTAATTATGGGCAAGTTTGTTTACCTAGGTTTGGTGTGGTGTTGCAGGGGGGATTCGTGATCTCATTCAACATCTAGATGTGAAGAAATTTCATTTTCTAATGTAATCAAAAGTTCTGAAATATATATTTTTCACTACTTGTTAGCTATTGAAACTGTCAGTTATTTCCAAGTAAGATTTTGACAGAGTGTGTTTAACTTTAAATTGTCATCGATGAATTTCATGTCATTTTGATCCCTATGGCTAGATTTAACTTGCTTAAAAAAATTACATGAGGCTACATATTAACTAGTTATAGATCCCTTTAGACAAAGTAAGTTAATAAATTGACAAACTCGACTCATTTTGGATGGAAATTCATTCTTAAATCAGGTAGAAATTTTTCCATAAATTATAGTTCCACTTAGTCGATGGAACTTTGACAATAAAACTTTCAGGGAAACTTTTCCTTAAAAAAAATTAGCTCCAAAAATGTTGAGCTTTTCCACTCATTAATGCACTCCCTCTTTAGAAAACTACTGTGCAAGTCCAGTAAATGAGAAACAAATAATAAAATCTAAATGGCATCGAGTCACTAATCTTAAAAATCCCAGAAAAATAGGCAGTCTCTATCTTTACTCAGCCTTAAGAGCCATCCAAATTGAAAATATGCATTGTCATATTAATTCAGTTAAAAATAGTTAAATCAACTCAATCATCCCCAACATGAGAGTTAGTTTTTCACTTCCTCTTCAACCTGGTTTGTCGCCCTCGGTACTTTCATAATTTCAAGTTCTCAGTTAGCTGGAAATCATAAAATGGTCAAGTTTGGAATCAAGTAAAATAGGAAAGCAGAGATGTTGTGTATCTTTCTACTGAGAACAACCTGAAAGTTGAAGGATGTCTTAATTTTTAGGCTTAATGTGGATTCCTCTAAATGCAGGCAACATAATTATATTGTTAAACAAAGTAATCACATAGACAAAATTGGTATAGAGAGTGAAAACATGTAATCAACTAAACTTGTCTTTTAAATGTCAGAAGTAGGTGTAATATGAAACATGTCTCTTAAATGTTAGAAGTAGGTGTAATATGAAACTTACAACTTAGCAATGCACGATTGCCATTGGCACAAATCCAATGGAGGTTTCTTGGCACCCCCCTCTTGAAAGGGGTACTACTGGGTGTCACCCCATGGATTTTTCCCAATGGCCTTAGAAACAAACCATAAAAATATAAAACCCTAGACTCTAGAGCCAGTAGTGATTTCCCATTTGGCACCGCTTAGGCATATCAAGATTGTGTCTTGTTAAAAGTATTCTTGGCAAACTTCTGCAGATATACCTTGAAAGCGATGGAATAATTATTGTTAGACCGATTATTCATGCATATGTCATTTAATGTATTATATCTTATTGGAATTGAGAAAACTTAACCTGCAAACTATAGTCTTGGAATTTTTTTTCTTCAATATAGGTCTTTACTGCTTGCATGTTTCTGCATAATCTAGATTTCTCATGTGTTTGCATATTGTATGTAGGAATTAGACCAAAATGGGAAAGCGAGGCAAATGGGAGGCCATCATGGATCTTGAGGTACAATATCTCAAAGAGAAGGTCAGGTTTTCTAGTAAAGACTTAGTTTGGATTGAAATATATAGAGAAAAGCAAAGTATCGATCGTGTTGCTTTAGTCCCTTCACATAGAGTTGTCGTTTTTATTAGAGGGGAGGAAGCAAACCCTGATGCTCCATGTACTTTCCTACATCGCCAAAACAAACAACCTGGAGAAAGGAATAGTGTTTCCTTACTATATGAAGTGTAAGTATTTTGAGAGTGCATTCTCTACATAATAGCCTTCAGATTGCTTTTATCATTCATAATATTTACTAATGTTTCAAAACTCACTGTTTATTTATCAATTTTCATATGATCCAAACGACAAAAGAGGAGAGCATTTAGCTAAATGGAATACTTCACAGAAGAGGGGCTTCCAATGCCACTTCATTGTAAAAGTTATGGTTCAAAGTCCTCATATAGCAATATTGACTTACAATATGTTTGAGCGTGAAGATGAACAAGGATGGCCATTTCATGGAAAACTTGACACTTCAGGGGAGGCGAGGACATTGCATAAGACAAAGCTAACGAAGGACATCGTTACCTATATGGAGAGTTGTTACCTTTTGGGAGTGTCCATTGATTCAACATATAAAGTGCACATCGACAGGGATGTTGACATGGATACAACAGTTCGAGATAGATATTTATTCCTATCTTGGAAAGATATTGTCAACATATATAGTCGATTGATGAAGGGTAAATACCAACTCCACTAAAAGGATGAAATGAGCGTCAAATTATGGTATCAAAAGCGACCGGAAGCTTTCTTTTTTTACCAAAACCCAATGGTCCAAGTGTCCCTTTCATAATGGGAATTCAAACAAAATGGATGTTGGATACCATGGTCAAGCTATCCCCCAATAGCATAATAGCCATGGATTCAACGTTTAGTACAAATAAATAGGGAGTAAGTTGAATGTCAATGATTTAATATGTATATTTGAATTGTAGACACTCAATATGATCAATGACTTGAATTTGACATTATATGTTCTTTGAATATGGCCGTATCAACTTTACACACTCATGGAATTTGATGAACAACAAAGCGGATTTATTGTAGCATGGGTTGTGGCAAAATGAAATACATTAGCTGATTTTGCATTATGGTTGGGGCAGCTCATGCAACAGTGCTACCAAATTCGTCCTGAATGGAAAGCCAATGCTTTCATGGTTGATGATGCATTGGCTGAAATTTCTGCTTTGAGGTAACTTTAATATTCTTATGATGCAATATATCTTGCATTTATTCTAAGAATCTCACATTTAAATGCATTTAATATGGTAGGAGGATCACAGAGTGTGAAGTGATCTTGTGTGTTTGGCATGCATGGAGGGCATGGAAAAAAATGTGAACATTTGGTCTGCAATAAAGAAAAAGAAAATGATATGTCCGGGGACTTAGGATTCATCATGAAACACAGTTCCAATGATGATGTGGATGATGCAATCCATGTATTTTTTAGCAAATTTGCAGACGGAAAGAAGTTTTTAGAATACTTCCACCAGAATTGGGTTGTCGGGGATAAGTTTCGTAAGTGCACAAACTCTCGTCATTTTTGTTTTTGTCATTCATAAAGATGATATGCCTACACTAACTTGGTTCTTTACATTTAGGGACGTGGGTGAACTTAATGTCGACATTTCCCTCATGCCAATCAAGAGACTAACAATGCTGTTGAGTCATACCATTGTTACCTGAAGACGAGCTTTCTATGTGATCGAAGGAAGAAGTGTGCTTGTAGGATGGACTGGTTGTTATACATGCTCTTAACAAGTGTTGAACCTTCTTATCGGTTCAAGGCAATTTTGAAAAAGGATGGATACTTGAACAATTACAAGAAAGAGAAGCAATTTGAATCATCAGTGGAAAAGGCTAGAAGAATACCAGACGATGCTTGTTTCCCTCACGAGAGCACACCTCAAGCTTATTGGGCACATAGTGAAAGTATTCACAATAAGAAATAACTTGTCAATTGGTATCATGCAGATTTTATAGTGTGCGAATTCCCATGGTCTATTCGTGGGAATATCTGCAAGCATGCCATAAAGTCCAATTGGTTATATTTCAACTCAAGCAATTCAGAACCATTATGTCATCAGGATGCAATGGCTAACACATTCAGTGAGCTTCCTGACATAAGTATAGAGCCCCACAACCATAGTGTAGATATCAACACTGATCTTGTGGGAACTGATAGTGTTGACATTTATGCGGAGGCACTTCAATTCACTAGAGAGTTGTTTAGATACTTGAAATTGATTCAAAATATCCCCCCTACCACATTGACCAAGATAGAACAATTAACTGATATGGTGAAAAAAATGTTGGAAGAGACCAAAAAGCAACACCTTATGGATTTTCAATTCACGGTTGGGGTGGATGCTCTTGATATGTCTTTGAAGAGGAAGAAGAGTTTCTTAAGCCCTAAAAATAAATGAAGAAGAAAAAAACAACACAGTGGAATGGAAATTGATTTTAATGTACCTGCATTGGAACAAGAACCATTTCAGTTTCACTACCTTAACAAATGAGGATGTATTTAAACAAAGAAAGCAATATCTATGGTCCCAGGTTAGTTTCAAAGATAGACGAGAGTAATGGGTTTAGATTAGTATATTTAGGCATCACCATTCTTTACCATGTGATGTATTTATATTTGCAGAGGTTAAAAAATACACAACAGTGGCGACAATCCAAAGTCAAAGGGAAATTCAAAACCATCCAAACTTTCCTGACATGCCAGGTACATTTCAATGGACTTTTCACATGTTTTGAAAGAAATATCTTTGAAATAACATATGTTTCATATCCATTTGTTGTGTTCATGTTTATAGAGGCTCAACAATCCACTCCCTTAGCATAAACTCAAATCCATAGGGAGATGCAATGTGCCCAACTGCTTGACAAGTCTCCAATTAGTGATATGCAAGGTTTGCAAAATGCTATGCTTTCAACACCATTTCCAACACATTGATTTTTTTTCAAGACTCGGTTACTAGTTTTTTTGCCATCTTTTGAACTCTATGTCAATTACCCTTTATTTAGGCATTGCCATTCTTTAACATGTGATGTGTTGATGTCTGCAGAGGTGCAACACTCCTTTTTCATGGCACCAATCCAAGGCCATGGGGATATGCAAGGGCATCCAAAATTTCTTGCCATGCTAGGTACATTTCAATGGACTTTTCACATGTTTTTAAAGCAATTTCTTTGAAATAACATATGTTTCATATCCATTTGTTGTGTTCATGTTTGCAGAGGTTCAACAATCCACTCCCCTGGCATCAAATCAAAGCCACATGGAGATGCAACATGCCCAACTTCTTCAAAAGTCTCCAATTAGTGATATGCAAGGTTTGCAAAATGCTGTGTTATCAACACCATTGCCAACACATTGAATTTTTCGCAAGACTAGGTTACTGTTTTTTTTACCATTTTTTGGACTCTATGTCAACTACCCTTTATTTAGGAATTACCATTCTTTAACATGTGACGTGTTGATGTGTACAGAGGTGCAACACTCCTTTTTTGTGGCGCCAATCAAAGGCCATGGGGATATGCAAGGGAATACAAACTTTCTTGCCATGTCAGGTACATTTGAATAGAATTTTCACATGTTTTGAAAGCAATTTCTTTGAAATAACATATGTTTCATATTCATTTGTTGTGTTAATGTTTGCATAGGTTCAACAATCCACTCCCCTGGCGTCAACTCATAGCCATAGGGAGATGCAACATGCCCAACTTCTTGACAAGTCTCCAATTAGTGATCTACAAGGTTTGCAAAATACTATGCTTTCAACACCATTGCCAACACATTGATTTTTTTGCAAGACTGGGTTACTGTTGTTTTTCCATCTTTTGAACTCTATGTCAATTACCCTTTATTTAGGCATCACCATTATTTAACATGTGATGTGTTGATGTGAGTAGAGGCGCGGCACTCTTTTTTTGTGGAGCCAATCCATGGCCATAGGGATATGCAAGGGCATCCAACATTTCTTACTATTCCAGGTAGGTTTGATGAGAATCTCATATTGGTGTAATCAAATTTTGCATACCCATCTTTCTTTACATGCCAATACTGTCTATAGTGGCTTTTTCTTTTTTTAAATTATAAATACAATTAGTTTGTCGAGGGATTGTCCTCCTTCCAAACATGCCCTACCGGCTCACAATTCTCCAATTGGATATCTGCAAGTTTTGGAAAATGCTATGTTTTGAACTCTTTGTCAAATACGCTTTATGCATTGTTGTTCTTTAACGTGTGGTGTGTTGATGTGTGCAGATGTGCAACACTCCTTGTTCTTGGCGCCAATCTAATTCCACGGGGATATGCAAGGCCATCCTCCTAATGAAGATGCATGGTTGATTGGCAAAGATCACTTTGCAAAGAGAAAGCAAAGAAGTTCTACAAATGCAATGCACATAAAATGAAAGAATTTGAGTGTTGATATCACTTGAGAATGGCAACACCAAAGGTAACTTTAACTACTTGATGTGAGCTGAAATATAAGATAGCTTTATATCATTGTTTTGCCATTAACAATAGCGTTTTTTTTATCTAGAATCTCTGCTATAAGATCATCTCATTGAGCAACATCTTCTGTTGTTATTAGCTATTTTAATGCATCTCCTTCATCCTGCAATAGCTTGTTGTTTGATATTTTGCAAGTCTAACTGCACAATTGACATTTTGTGGGATAGTTCCATTTATAGAAAATATTTACTCTTTTGAAGTCTTGGAGTTTTGGTGGGGTTTGAAGAAAGATGGTCTGCATACTTCAAATTTTTACAAGTAGAACAATATACAAAAGAAGATTTCCAGGGCTCCCTGTTTCATTTTTGAAGAAGAATATTAAAATGCTTTTGTTTCGCTAGGTTAATGGTGTATTACAAATTGAGCAAAGAAGTTTTGTTAGGTTGTGTTCTGATAATTTTGTACAAATCGAATATGAACTTTGTGATGATATCCTTTGGATATATATCTAATTTTTAAGTTCCAACTTTTGTCGATTTGCCAAATTGCGTAAAAGAGTCCGGATGTTCGGAAAGTCAAATTTAGAAAAACAAAAAGAGAAGAGATACAAAATGAAAAGAAGAAATCAGAACCATTACATGAGGTAACTTCAGCATATTGGTTTTTATTTTCTTCAGGTCAGGGTGTTTATGTAATAGTTTAGAAGGTTGAAATAATTTTCCAAATGCGCCCACGGATCTGAACAGCATTCTAAGCTTCTTTGCTGACTTTTGGAGATTTCTTCTTTTTCAATTTCTCACTTGCCAATAAAAGCTCTTCTATTTTCTGAAGTCGGCGCTCAATCCTATCTGCTGCTTTATTAACAGCATATTTTATTTCATTGGCATCTGATAGGAGATGATCCATCAGGCCAAGCTTGGCTTCAACTGCAGATATCTGGTCTTTTTCTTCAGACATAGCACTACGCAGTTTAAGAAGATCTAGAGTGACCTCGTCTAGATTCTTAGCAGTCAATCTATTCTGCAGATTTCCCTAGTTTGCAAGTTTGGCTTCATCAGAGACAGATTCATCTGTTCCAGAGGATTTAACAGATAGAAATTCTTTCTTAACTTGCCCATCGTTTGAGAACTGTCTGAAGGGAGAATCTGGAAGATTCCTACCCGGATAGTAGGACTTTTGGTTATGACTGTTTGTAGTTTCTACTGCGCTGTTTTCTCTAGGCAGGTTTACTGTGAACATCCCAAGCCTAGGTTTATTCTTATAGTGCTGAAGTCTATCTAAATTCTTTCTGCAGGCAGGACAGTCTAAATGCTGACCACGATGTTCATTAATGCCAAGTCCAGAATGTGAAGATTCAGAATGTACAGAAGCTGGTATGCTATGGGAACTAGATACTGAGGATGATCTAGAGAAATTATTTACAAGAGAAAGATCTGGTTCATGGGATCTGAAAGAGTTAGAGCTTCTATCAAATTTCAAGGGTCTGGATATCAAGGATTGACGCGTAGCCTCAAAGTTTCTAAGCTCATTATACTTGATTTCCCATTGCTGGGGATACTTTATAGACGTCAATCCTTGATATCCAGACCCTTGAAATTTGATAGAAGCTCTAACTCTTTCAGATCCCATGAACCAGATCTTGCTCTTGTAAATAATTTCTCTAGATCATCCTCAGTATCTAGTTCCCGTAGCATACCAGCTTCTGTACATTCTGAATCTTCACATTCTGGACTTGGCATTAATGAACATCGTGGTCAGCATTTAGACTGTCCCGCCTGCAGAAAGAATTTAGATAGACTTCAGCACTATAAGAATAAACCTAGGCTTGGGATGTTCACAGTAAACCTGCCTAGAGAAAACAGCGTAATAGAAACTACAAACAGTCATAACCAAAAGTCCTACTATCCGGGTAGGAATCTTCCAGATTCTCCCTTCAGACAGTTCTCAAACGATGGGCAAGTTAAGAAAGAATTTCTGCCTATTAAATCCTCCGAAACAGATGAATCTGTCTCCGATGAAGCCAAACTTGCAAACTGGGGAAATCTGCAGAATAGATTGACTGCTAAGAATCTAGACGAGGTCGCTCTAGATCTTCTTAAACTACGTAGTGCTATGTCTGAAGAAAAAGACCAAATATCTGCAGTTGAAGCCAAGCTTGGCCTGATGGATCATCTCCTATCAAATGCCAATGAAATAAAAGATGCTGTTAATAAAGCAGCAGATAGGATTGAGCGTCGACTTCAGAAAATAGAAGAGCTTTTATTGGCAAGTGAGAAATTGAAAAAGAAGAAAGCTCCAGAAGTCAGCAAAGAAGCTGTAGCCTTAGTATTGCAAGGCTACGACACCAAGAAGAAATCCGCCACTCCTCCACTCGAGCGGAGTTTCTCATTCGGGATGTTCCATGTCCCCGAAAGAGATCCAAATAATCCTGACTTTGATTTTGGTCAGAGCGAAGCTGAGTTTGAAAATCTGCGTGGTTGGGTTAAAGCTATTAAAGATTTACCACCTGCCTTAGAACCAAAATATTATGATTTGCATATGTATTCAGGACAGCCCTCTGGTCATGCCTTAATAAAAACAGAACCTGAGGAACTTGGAAGCCAGATTCCTGAGATGGATACAGCTATGCCTTCAGCATCCAGTGGTCCGAAGTTTTACACCAACTTTGGTGTTACTTCCATGAACAACCTAATATCACAAATGCCAGACCATCCAGTCTTAAACATAGGTTGTCAGAGTCGTGAAGAAATTAAGGCCGCCCTTAATCTTCTTCAAAATTGGACCATTGCTCAGAGAACCAGAGATGCCTCTCTGACTAGATTGTATCTTGCAAATCACATAGTTGCAGGATTTTTCGGTCTTGCAGCCGAATGGTGGAGACATTTTCCTCAAGAGGCAAAGAATAGTATGCTTGCAGCCCGTGATGCAGATCAACAGATATTGAAAGCCCTCATAAAACAGTTTTATGGGGAAGATAACGGTGATATGACTGATCATTATGCTTCGATGTTTATGACAGCTAGACTGTGCAATTTGTCACATGCACAGCAGTATTTTTGTTACATGCAGAAGTTGTTAATTTCTGCAGGAAAAGCTAATGATCCGGCTTATTTAAAGCATTATCTGCGGAGTTTTCCTGGACACATTCCAGATGCAGTAGAAAAATTCATGAAGGACAAGAGTCTAAGCTACCATAATATTTCTATTTCCTAGCTTCACCAATACATCATGGAAACATGGCAGGAGCATTGCTTGTCTAAAAGAGTGGAGAAAGATTTTAAACGGCATCAGGACATGTTCACACCATCCTTCTGCAAAAATGTTGCCCAGATGCCTGATTGGGGTTGTGGTGCACACAACCGAGGACATTTGCAGTCTGGATGTAAATGTCATTCAAAGAAAAAGAAAAAGGGTTTCTATTCAAGTGAACCGAGATATCATTTTCCGGATAAACCCTTGAAGTTTTCCAGAAAGCAGAAGCATAAAACCAGGCAGTCTAGGCCTCCAAAGTATAAGCCTAGAAAGTTTATTAAACGTTGTTCTTT
The DNA here is from genome assembly GCA_001517045.1 of Pseudotsuga menziesii. Taxonomy (NCBI): domain Eukaryota; kingdom Viridiplantae; phylum Streptophyta; class Pinopsida; order Pinales; family Pinaceae; genus Pseudotsuga; species Pseudotsuga menziesii. The sequence continues at coordinate 252,903 of LPNX010444544.1, forward strand.
TCAGGCCACTGATAAGAACTGTTTTCTCTGTGGAAAACCTGGTCATTGGGCAAGCAAGTGCCCTAAGAAGAAGAGCAAGCCCAAGCTTGCAGCTTTCTGCGATAATCTTGATTCTCGCTGGTGGGATCACCTAGAAGCCGATGAACAGCCTTCTGGTGAATACATCTATCTTCTAGACGACACTGAATCTGACTCTCCTAGTGATTCAGATGTTTCGGTTCAACCCAAGCTTAATAAATTTGCTCCCTATTCTTCATCCTCTGATTCCGAATCCGAAGCAAATTTAGGGGGGTTCCAGGTCCCTGATTTCGATTTCAGCCTCAATATGTTTAATGTTTTCATGTTTTCCTCTCCAGCAAGACAGGAGGAATTAGAAAAGGAGATCGCTGCTATAGACCTCATACTTTCTGAGCTTGAGCCTTATCAGTTTCCTGAGCGTAGTTACCTCAGCGAAAAGAATAAGCAGTTAAAGAGACAGTTAGAAGCCTGCAAAGGAAAACAGAAAATAGAATATGAGAGCTCTGTATCCTACAGCCCTGCAGATATGTACAAGAACTATCCAGAAGGGCATAAAGAAAGACAGAGTTTCAGAAGAAGCCGAGAAGCAAAGCTGAGATTAGAAATCAGAGAAAGACAAGAAGAACTGAGAGCGCTTTGCAAAAAGATAGAAGATTTGAAAAGCGAAGTCAAGGTGATTCAAATTGAAAGAGATCAATCATCGGATGATGATCTCAGTAAGCACTATGAGAGTGCATTAAATACTGAATGCATAGAAGAGAAGGAAGAAACACCAGAACAGTCTCCTCCTCCTTCTCCGCCTCCTCAACAGCGTCTTATCAGCCTGTCTATGCTTTCAGGTCCAAAGTTGTTTATTCCTGTTTCTTTCCATCCATGTAAATATAACCCATATACTCTTGCTTGTATGATAGACTCTGGTTGTCAGGTCAATCTCGCTCGTGGTTCAGCCCTTCCTAGTTATTACTGGGAAAAGACTATTGATGGAGGAACAACCATTAATGGAGCACCCATTCGCCTACAGGCTAAAGCCGAAGTCACTGTAAATTTCCAGAATGTCTGTAGAATGTTGACTATTTATAGAATGGATGACATGAGTGAAGATGTGGTCTTAGGTTCTAACTTTCTTCACCAGGTGTTGTGCCCTGGCTCAACAGCCTTTACAAAACATTATTTCATCTAACAAAATCCTATTTTGTTAGATGAAATGTTTGAATTTCTCAATGCAAAATAAAGAGTAATTACAGCTACTGAAACAATGCCATTCTGTCAGCTACTGAATTGGAGAAATTCGTTGTTTTTAAAGCAACCTTTGCAACTATAGGATATTTAACAAAATCATCACTAATGATTATTATTTGTTTTTGGGTTGAAATTAAGGATAAATACTAATGATTTTTCTATCCTTTGATTTATCCTAATCTAGAAATTAATCCATAACATCATGAATTGATTATGTTGATTTTGTTATTCAAAGGTTATCAATGGTTAGTTTGTGGTGATGTTGG
>LPNX010444544.1:258919-284134 GCA_001517045.1 Pseudotsuga menziesii
TTAGTCTCGAAATTGTCTAGAATTCGCATGGAACCCAAAGAAAAGGTTAAAGATTTTAACCAACGTTTTCTAACTTTAAGAAACAGGATTCCTGCTACCTCAAGGCCGACTGAGGACGTTACTGTTGAATTTTACACTTCAGCCTTACCGGGAAAAATATCCATGTTTTTCAGGCAAAAGGCCAAACTTACCCTAACTGAAAACTTTGAAGAAGCAATTAAAGTCGAAAAGGATGCGAATGCCACAAAAGCAAATCCCGAAGTAGATAACGATTCAGCATCTTCTTCTCGGAAGAAGACTGACAGTTCTGCCAAAAGCTCTGACAAAAGGGGCCAAGATGCCTTAGATATTGACAGTTTACAAAGAGTCATAAAAAAACTGTCTAATGAAATTATAGATTTAAAAAAGGGAACTTCTGAAAATACCACAAACAAAGAACCACCTAAACAGTTTTTCAGAAAACCTTTTCAAAATTCAGCTGCGAAACAAACTCCACCCTCTGAAGCCAACAGTGTTGAGGAACTCAATAGCTGCCTCAAATCAATATTTTCAGATCTAGAAACATCTACCAAAAATGAAACTCAGTCTTCCGGACAGAGTTCTCAAGATAACCAAAAAACAGATGATGACAATGACGATAAACCACCCCATGTCATCAGTCATTTCTGGGACACCTCAGAATTAACTGATGACGAAGATGTGGCTGTTGTCAATGTAAATCAGCATCAGTACAACACCAGAAGTAAAAAAGACCAGCCTTCAACCGAACCTACTACCACTATTACAGATAATAGTTCAGCTGTTCAAAACAAAGATCAGCCTGCAAACAGTAAATCTGCACACTCCCTTGAGTTAGAATATGACTTGATTGAAGACTTAAAGAAGAGCAGAGCTAATATTTCTCTGTATGAACTCTTAAAGATACCTGTGATTCGAGATAAAATGGTGCCAGGAGTTTGCCCAAGTAAATCGGGTAAGACTCCTTCCAATCAAAACAACTCTACCATTAATAAGGATAACTCGAAAAAGGCTTCAGTTAATGCATCATCTATAGGCAAGAAATCTGATTCTTCGACTCCACCTTTTTTACTTTCGTTTGAAATATTTAATCGCAAAGTACATAACTGTATGATAGACTCAGGGGCATCCAAAAATGTAATGCCTTACTCTGTGTGTAAAAGGCTTAATGTTGTCCCTCAGCCTTGTGATACTAGTATTGTACAGCTTGATCGTTCAAATGTAAAGGTAATAGGTAAACTGAAAGAGGTGCTAATAAGGTTAGCTTCCAATCCACAAGTTCACTTTATCATCGATATTATTGTTGCTGACATCCCTGAAGCATATGGTTTGTTTCTTAGCAGGGATTGGTCACAGAAACTTGATGGGTATTTTGCCACAGATTGGTCACACCTGTGGATACCTCATAAGGGTCATCCCAATAAAATCAGGATCGATCGAGAACGGTATATGAAGCATACCATCACTGAAATTGATGACTCAAATGAACCAGTATTGTTCACTGATACCATAATGGGTAACTACATGGCTGACTCATTTTTTGGGAACTTGGAAGCTGAAATTTCAAAAATTCCAGATTCAAATCAGCAGTCTGAAATTTGTCATTTTTCACAAGCCCCAGCTGAAATCCCAATACCAGATACACCACATTTAGATCTCAATGACGGTTGTTGGTCTCTTTACTTTGACGGTTCCAAGTCAAAAGAAGGAGCTGGTGCAGGATGCTTACTGATTGATCCTTATGGGAAAAGGTACTTCATTGCTTGCAGATTAGAATTCGATTGCACCAATAACATTGCTGAATATGAAGCCCTCATTCAAGGGCTGAAGAAAGCGATTGACTTGGGAGCCAAAGCCTTGGTAGTCTTAGGAGATTCTGAGATTATTGTTCGTCAGGTACGTAACACAATACACTGCATAGCTGGACACCTGAGAAATTATCAGGCTGAGGTATGGAATTTACTATTAGCATTTGAAGCATTTAACATAAGTTCTATCCCTCGTTATCTAAATCAGGAAGCTGATCTTTTAGCTAATGTTGCTTCAAGATTGACTCCATCTGAAGGAATCCTTACTGATGCTTTCTCGGTTGAATTGTTGTTCAGACCTTCTATACCCGACAACATAGCAAATTGGAGAGTCTTCAATGACGACCGGCAATTAATCGATTTTCTGACTTTTAAAGATACTTTCCAGGATGCGATTTTGGACGAGATGACTCACGAAGAGGATCTACACAATTTTGCGGTAATCCATAAGCCTTGTTCTATTCAGGAATCTCTCGATCAGGTTAGTGCTCTTCCCAGGTCAGTAATCAGACTTGAGAAATTCTATGACTTAAAGGATAAATTTAAGGCTGCAAGGAATTGTAAAACTAATAGCTCCATCATGCAATCTGACATTGTGAATCTAGGAACTGAGCAAAATCCTCAATGTGTGAATTTGGGCAGCACATGTACTGCTCAGGAGAAAACATCCTTCATTAAGCTCTTCAAAGAGTTTAAAGACATATTTGCATGGACGTATGATGACCTGAAAACATTCGACCCTAATATCATGCAACATGTCATTCCTATGAAACCGGAGGCTAAGCCTTTCCAACAAAAATTGAGGAAAATGCATCCCAGCCTAGAACCAGCTGTCAAGAAGGAGCTAAATAAACTTATTTCCGCCAGAATAATTTTCCCTGTTCGGCATGCACAGTGGGTAGCAAATCTTGTACCCGTGAGGAAGAAAAATGGTGACATCAGGTTATGTGTCGACTTCCGAAACCTGAATAAGGTTTCTGATAAAGACAATTATCCTGTTCCTACAATGGAGAAAATCTTGCAACAGGTCTCCAGATCTGAAATGTTTTCACTACTAGATGGTTTTTCAGGATACAACCAAGTGTTAGTATCCAAAGCTGACCAGTTGAAAACAACTTTTAGGACGCCTTGGGGAACCTATGCATACAGGAAAATGCCATTTGGTCTCATAAATGCCGGAGCAACATTTCAGAGGGCAATGGACATCGCCTTCAGAGGTTTGATTGGTAAGTTTGTCATTATTTATCTTGATGATGTTACCGTCTTTTCAAAAAATAGAACTGATCATTTAACTCATCTCAGGAGAGTCTTTGAGCGTTGCAGGAAGTATGGGATTTCTTTAAATCCTAAGAAGTCTATCTTTTCAGTCACTGAAGGTAAGTTGCTGGGTTTTGTTGTTTCTAAAAAAGGCATCAATATTGATCCAGAACGCACCCGTGCCATATCACAGATTTCGATGCCCCACTCAAAGAAGTCCATGCAGTCGTTTCTTGGAAAGATAAATTTTGTTTCTAGATTTATTCCTGGGTTTACAGAAATTGCTCGGCCGCTTCAGAAAATGATAAGAAAGGATGCTGAGTTTAATTGGAACACTGATGAGAAGCAATCTTTTCACGACATCTTAAAAGCTATTGCTGAAGCCCCCACTCTAACTAGCCCAGATTTTTCCAAACCTTTCATTTTGTATACGTTTGCTTCTGATTCTTATTATGCTGCTGTTCTGACACAGAAAAACCAGGAAAATAATGAAGCTCCTATCGCTTTTACGAGTTCTAGTCTCAACGGTGCAGAATTAAATTACCCAGAAGTGGACAAGCAAGCTTTCGCTGTTTTCAAATCTGTCAAACATTTCAGGCCTTACTTACTGAAGTCCCACACCAAAGTCGTTGTACCATATTTTGCAGTTAGAAATATCTTGGTACAGAAGGATCTTGGTGAAAAAAGAGCACATTGGGTCACAGCACTTCAGGAATACGACCTGGAAATAAAACCTTTAAAGATTGTCAGGGGTCAAGGACTTTGCAAACTAGTAGCTGGGTCTATGGACAATTCTGATCCTGATCTGCACTTCTTTAGCGAACCTTCTTTATTTGAAAGGGAAGTTTTTCCGGTCTCCATTCCTCCTGATTCTTGGTATGGCGATATTAAGTTCTTCTTATTGCATGGGACCACCCCTGAACATTTAGACCCACGTCATAAGAGAGCTTTAAGATTAAAATCTACACCTTATCAGCTTATTGATAATATTTTGTTTAGAAAGAATTTCGAAGGGGTTCTCCTTCGTTGTCTAGAAAAACATGAGGCTGATGATGTGTTATCTCAACTACATGCAGGACCAGCTGGAGGACATTTCAGCAGAGAAACTACTGCTCATAAGATACTTAAAGCTGGGTACATCTACTGGCCCACATTGTTTAAAGACGCATATTCTCTCGCCAGGAAATGCCAAGAGTGTCAAAGAGCAGGAGGCAGACTGAAAAAGGAAGCATTACCCCTCCAGTCGGTTATCATTGAAGTCCCATTTCAGCAATGGGGTCTAGATATTGTCGGCCCAATCACACCAGCCTCTTCATTACAACATAAATACATTCTGACGGCCACAGACTACTTCACGAGATGGGTTGAATCCATTCCGTTGAGGGTAGTCAATTCCGAACAGGTGATATCTTTCCTTGATTCTTTTATTATTACCAGATTCGATGTTCCAGAGTCTTTAATATTTGATAATGCAACTTATTTTTCCTCTGCAAAATTAACTGAGTATGCATTGGATAGGGGTATAAAGTTGAAATATTCAGCTAATTATTACCCTCAGGGTAATGGGTTAGCAGAATCCTCTAATAAAAATCTGATTAAGATTCTGAAACGTACTGTGGCTAACCATCATAGGAATTGGCATACTGCTCTGTCAAACGCTTTGTGGGCTGACAGGGTAACCCCCAAAGCTGCTATAGGGAACTCTCCCTTTTTCCTGGTGTATGGTAAAGAAGCCATCTTACCCCCTAATTTGTTCCTTCCCTCCTTACAGCTTGCCCAGTCGGTGCAGGAGATACCTTGTTCTGCCATGGAGCATCGAATTAACACCTTGCAGAAACTGGAGGAAGACAGGGAGTTGGCTAGAAAAAAATTTGAAAAACACCAGCAAACTGTTAAGCGTTGGTTTGACCTCAGGAAGTCAGTCACTCGAGATTTGGAAGTAGGTGACTTAGTCTTGAAATGGGATAAGGAACACGAAGATAAAGGAAAACACACAAAGTTCCAATGCCTGTGGCTAGGGCCATTTATTATTACAGAAAAACTTGGTCCTAGTACTTTCAGGTTACAAACATTGGAAGGTGACATTGATAACCTTCCCGTAAATGGTCACCTAATCAAGAGATATTTTTGTTGATCCCCCCTCAAGGGATCATCCTGTATATACCTGTGTGGTGTGTTTGCTTGATGCATTTTATTTCATTGTTCTTTTGATTGATTTGCTGTTTTGTTTGTATGTTATGAACCTGGTAAAATTCATCAAATCTTGAACTGATGGCTTATTTTAAGTTCTGTCATTAATCTGTAAGTTATGCACAAAAGGCATTATTATCCTAGAAAATGTCATTCTGTTTTGGTTTCTTGAACAGAGAATGGTGTTTTCATTGTTCTAGATTCTACCAGAAAAAGCTAAACCATCTTAATATTAATTAAGCATATCGGCCTCTGCAAAGATTTTCCCAACGGGATTGAGACAGTACTTGGTAAAGTTATTTATGTAGATCTTTTACGCCATTTCTTCTCGTAAAGAGGATCAGATTCGCCTCCCTATCTGCTAAGATAATCTCATTTGAGATTAATAATAATTACGTTCTGGACAAGGATGGACTTGGACATATGCAAAAATATGAAGGACAGAAAGTCTCATCACGAGCTGATCTGCTCAGGATCATAGGTTTGATTCCAGTAACATTGTCGTCTCCGGTCACCAAGCCTGGGAAATGACCCTTGGACGGAAAATCTGAGGGGTGAAAGGTCTCATCACGAGCTGGTTCATTTTACTGTAATGCAAACTGGTGACTGACATGGTTACTATCTGGTTACCAAGCCTGAACCATGGCTTTCATGAGGAATAAAATTAAAAGAAAACAGTGGTAACAGTTTCTCCCGACCAGAATTGTACATATAGCAGATAGGATACTGGCGTTCTGAAGGCTTAGAAGCAACCCTGTCGAGGCTATGAACGCCTGCTGGCAGCAGGGCCATGCTTGTGGTATTGAGATTTTATCCTTAAAACTGAGCCATTTATTGTCTTACTCTTTGAGGACTAATTTCTGTTTGAGACTTGATGCTACCAAACAAATCACTGAAACTGTAATTTTCTGGTAAGTTTTAGAACTGTGAAATACTTGAATTTGTTTGAGATGTTAAAACAGTGATCTTTGTATAATGGCTTGTATTAAGGATTTCATTTCTCCATGTGCATGATTTCAGGTTAAGAGGCAGAGATAACTGTTCCGCCCAGCTTGTTGCCATCTGTTGTGCACTGGCTCAACAACCTTTACAAAACATTATTTCATCTAACAAAATCCTATTTTGTTAGATGAAATGTTCGAATTTCTCAATGCAAAATAAAGAGTAATTACAGCTACTGAAACAATGCCATTCTGTCAGCTACTGAATTGGAGAAATTCGTTGTTTTTAAAGCAACCTTTGCAACTATAGGATATTTAACAAAATCATCACTAATGATTATTATTTTTTTTTGGGTTGAAATTAAGGATAAATACTAATGATTTTTATATCCTTCGATTTATCCTAATCTAGAAATTAATCCATAACATCATGAATTGATTATGTTGATTTTGTTATTCAAAGGTTATCAATGGTTAGTTTGTGGTGATGTTGGTCAAGACCTAGTGTACGTAAACCACATGTATTACAAACCATCCCCGACATAGCCTAAATTCTTGAACCATGATCGACATTATCACCAAAATCTATGCCGATCACCATTATATGGTATGTTTTGCAAGGTTGATTCTTGATTTAATGGTTTGTAATTATGATCATTTAATCCACCACCTTTAAGCGTAGGTCGAATCCTTAGTAGGGATTGCATGCATTATGGTTATCGTCAGGTTGATATATTTCATAGCCTATACCTTGATTCACTTATGGCGAAACCAGTATGCTATTATGACACTGGTACTTGAACTGTCCATCGCGTTTAAGTGCTGGTACGTATCCCCTGTCGTGGCTCCTTGCCATTAGAACACTTGGTCTGCGTACAGCCAAGACGCTCCCATCATTTAAAGTCAGAGTAAATTATGGTAATATCAGCCATCTAGAGTGTTCGACCGTCATTTATGCCCTCAATTGATTACCACTCCAAGTGCTGATGCCTTCGGTCATGCCAAACCCGCAGAGGTATAGCCTGCGTTTATGCATGGCTTATCCTGTTCATCACCTGGTTTTGCCTAGCCTCGATTCTAAGTGCTCGCGGTCTCGTGTTTTCTCTCTCGCCGAGCTCTGGTACCTATTTTGCATACGGTTACGCATCTGTAATCAACCAGTGATGGCTCCTGTCGTGAGGGTTGAACCCTGCGAGATGACTCTGTTAAATTCGATCCCTGAACTCTCACAGAGGATTAAGGATGTAGGGTGGATGCCGTTCTTCGAAAAATTCTCCGATTCTAACCCTGAAGTTACCAGGGTTTTTGCGCTCTCCCTGGCTGATTATCAAGTAGAAGTCGGTGATCTTTGCTTTCGGGTTGATGAAAGGTCGATAGCAGCTGCAACCGGTTTGTCCCTGACTGGTCAGAGATGGTTCAAGTATCAGAAGGTCTCTTTTCAAACTGGGGTGGCACGTAAGTATTTCCTGAAAGAATGGCGTTCCGTTCTTGACTTGATTCATCGTTACTTGACCTGTGAAGGCCGGTTATCGTCGGCGTATGTATATCACCTTTGGCTTATGTCTGTTTTTATAGGGTTTCCTTTGAATTTACCCTACTATCTTTTACACAGTCTGTTCAAGATGTCTAATGCTATTAAGAAAGGCCCTAAACAAGTCAGTCACAGCCTCTTTCATCACGATTTGGTTCGTATGCTCATTGATCATGAATTGTTGAAGTCGGGTCGGTCCTGGGATGAATTTGTTGAGTCAAATGGTTTTTCCACGTTTTGTCACTGCATATTCGACAATCCTGATGATTGTAACAAACACAGAGACCCAACTTCAGTTTCAGTCCTGCCTCCACGCAAACCTCTGTCGAGCCCTCGTCGTATGAGTCCTCAACCCTGCAAAGAGCCTACGGCTAGTCCTGTGAACAGTACTCATACTCCTCTAGGTTCGAAGCGTGTTAGGACAGCCTCATCTCTGTCACCAACAACCCCTCAAAATGGTACAGATAAGATTCGTGGTCGTGGGCAAGATAGACCAAGGGCTAAGTTGGTTGGTAGATTCACCAGAAGCATGGCGAAAGATAACTCTGTCAAAACCCCTGCAGTCGACAAGATTCAGGTAAAGACTGTGGTTTTGGATGATGAGGAATTGGATTTCTCTTCGCCTGATAATGGTAATGCTGTTGACCCTGAAACTGTTCCAAACCCTGTCGACAAGGCTCCTCCCATGGTTGATGAGGACATCCCTGTGCTCGACAAGGAGGTGCGAGTGGATGCTGTTGGTAATTCGTCGGTCAAAGAAAAGTCTGTGGACCCGAATCCACCTGGTATTTATTGTGTCGCAGACATGGCTCATCCTTTGTTTATTAATCGCCTGTTGGATAAAATTCGTAGCATGGAAGATAGGGTAGGTGAAATAGCAGCGAACCGTGATTTAATGAAATCTGAAAATGTTATGTTAAAGAAGAAAGTAGAGGTGAGTGATCAGCAGATTGGTCGCTTGAGGAATCATAAAAATAAATTGATACGGCGAGTTCTTAAGCTTCAGGATGAGAATGATAAGAATGATAAGAATGATGAAAAGGTGCGCGAGCTCAATGCTCATATCGCACTCATGCAATTCAGAGCTCCATCACCGAGTCAGTCTAGTGGTGTTAATATTCAAGTTTTTAATGCGCCGGTTAATTTGTGACTAGGCTGGATCTATTTGTTGTTGGGTTAAATTTTGAATTTTGATGATCAGGTATTCCTTTAGTTTACTTTCTGTTTGTTATTTAAGCATTTGTTATTTCGATTTGTGTTTATGGTTTTAATTTTATTATTTAATTTGCTGCAGGTGATATGGGTGATGAATACGACCAGGTCTTGAAGACTGTTTAATTTTGGATAGTATCCCCCATCGATCGGATCAGATCCATTTCCGGACTTTCCAGGTCTTGTTTCGATTCTCATGGATCGAATCGTTATTTTCTCATAATGTTTTATTTTTATTGAAAAATGACATGCTACGCTTGTCATTTTTAATTAGAAGTCAGTTGGATGATTCGATCTGGGCGATCTCTATTTTGTAGGATGTTTATTTTTGAATAACATGTATTTAAGGATAGACAGTCGAGGGAAATAGGTGTCGATTTTGGATGGAAAAGGGGAAAGCAAGACTGGAGTTTAAAATACCTGTGACTTTGGACGGCTTTCTGTCTACATCCATGACGTTTTGAACTGGTGATATTTTAATATATATGTTTGAGTTTGTATACTTTGCATATATTTTGGATATCTGTTAGTCTTGTAGTTACTTTTCTACTTCAGATATGTTTGTGATAATTCTCTAAGGGATTTTGCGAATATACATCTTTATATCATTATCGATTTTATGTTTTCGATCTTGCTAATACGTCATGTTATGTGATTAACGATCGGCATTGTTATTTATGTAATATGTAATGGCTATTGTATGATCTGTTAATGTTTGAACTTCTTTAAATGTTATCATGTTTATTCATGCAGTAGTTTTATTGGCATAAATCGATTACAGGTTTATGGTCTTTTCGCTCCTGATCAGGATAGGAAGTAGGATAGGATAATATGTTGTTTATTTTCTGCAAATTATATTATTTGAAAAAAAACCTATCTGAACCAGATCTCTCTCTATGAATTACAGTCAGATTATTCTCGTTGTAATTATTGTACAAGGTGTAGATAACATGTCTTTACAAAATATTAACTATGTGTGTATTTATTTTCTTGTATTTACACTTCATCAGACTTAAGTTAATTAAATTTGATAGTTTAATATCTTGTAAATATATAACATAAACTAACTTTTTGTAAATCGTAAAGATAGGTTTGAATAATGATCAGTAGCATTAATTTTTGTCATAAGTCTTTCAGACTCTTAGGCCAACAGAGCCTTTAAACCTGTCAGGAACGACTATTCCAAACAGCTGGGAGCCTGCCCTAAGGATCCTGGTCTGGGTCATGTCCCCCGTTGTGTGCATAGTCAAATACGCACGTCAACACCAGGTTAGCCCGTATTTTGTTAACCATCATAAGAAAACCTTCATCTGTACATTCGATAACAAGTTTGTTAGGTTTCCTTTGTCTTTACAAGCTCCATCCATTTGTCCTATTCCTGAGCCGTTACCTGTACAGTTTCCTAAAACTGCTCAGCTTATGAAAATGGAGCGCAGTATGGTCTTCTCAGAATTGCATGGTGAGAAAGCTCTTAAGGAGATTTCTGAGAAGCTTCGTAAAGATTGTTGCTCAGACAGTCCAAATGCATTTTGGACCAGAGAACAATATTTCATCTCACTGCCTTATGATCCTAATCAGAAGATCAAACCTATGAAAGCTTCTGCAGCTTTAATGTCGTCATCAGAAGTTCAGTTTTGCGACTCTGAAGTTCAAGAGCTTCTGCAGAAAGGTTTGATAGAACCAGAAAAAATTCCATGGGCATGTAGAGCGTTTGTTGTGAACAAACATTCTGAGCAGAAGAGAGGTAAGCCACGGTTAGTGGTGAATTACAAGCTACTAAATGTTGCATTACAAAAGGTTCGCTACCCTCTTCCTAATAAAGCTAGCCTCCTACAGAGAATAGCAGGCTGCGTCATCTTCAGCAAGTTCGACATGAAGTCTGGTTTCTACCAGATCGGTATTAAAACTGAAGACAGATTTAAGACAACATTCGTGGTACCCAGAGGCCAGTATCAATGGAGAGTGCTTCCATTCGAGATAAACAATGCCCCCTCCGAATTCCAGAAGCGTATGGAGGACATTTTCAGAGATTATAATTGGGCATTGGTTTATATTGATGATATACTAATTTGCTCCCACAGTGTGCAGGAACACCTGAAGCATCTGCAGAAATTCTACGAATTAGTATATAAGCATGGGTTAGTTCTGTCCGAGCCGAAGATGGAGATCGACAAAACAGAAATTGAATTCTTGGGATTCAAGATTAAGAAAGGACAGACAATCCTTCAGAACCATGTCTTGTCATGCTTTGAGAAGTTTCCAGATGAAATCTTGGACAAGACGCAGTTGCAGAGATTCTTAGGATCTCTAAATTACATTCGGCCCTTCTATAAAGGACAGGCCGAAGATATCTATGTTCTGCAGCAGAGACTGAAGAAAGCCCCACCAAAGTGGTCTGCAGAAATGACGGATGCAGTTCGGCAGATAAAATTGAAAGTTATGAAACTGCCTCCCCTTTCTTTGCCTACTGGTAGTGGCCAGCTTATCATCGAAACAGATGCCTCTTCTACTACATGGGGTGGTGTACTGCTGGAAGCCATTAATGGCAGAGAAAATATTTGTGGCTATGGGTCTGGTGCGTTTAAAGGAGCAGAGCTAAAATACCCATCAAGCCATAAGGAAATTTTGGCTGTAAAGAAAACTGTTAAGCATTTCAAGTTGTTCCTGAAACCTGTAAAGTTTATCATCCGAACTGACTTGAAGATCATGCCCGGCATATTCAAGAATGAGAGTTTAATGGCTGAAAACTCTAGTAGAATCTTGAAGTGGTTTTCTTGGTTAAGTTCTTTTGATTATGAAATTGTTTATAAGCCAGGTTACTTAAATTGCTTGGCTGATATGTTAACCAGGGAATCAGCACAGAAGACAGAGCCGAAGGCCTTAAAGATGTTTTCTGCCGGAGATAGCAGTTCAGGAGCTGGAGATGAGAAGAGTGATCCCCCAAGGGATCCTGCAAAAGGAAAAGCTCCTATGACAGAGGCTCAGATGAGAAAAGAAGTATATGATCACCTCTACAGCCATGGTAGCCCACCAACTACTGTATAAGTAGTTGCAGCAGAAGAAAGGATCGCTCGTGCGCCTAAGACACCAGAAGAGCTGATCCAGAAAGAAGGATTGTTCATCCTGCCTTGGGACAATACCTTCCCCAAAGAAGTCAGAATCGATTCTTTGGAGTATGCTTCAGTCGATGAAGCAAAAATATTCTTGCAACTCACCTTAGTAAAGAATATCCAGTCATCGCCATGCAAGTTGCAGATCCTAGAGCGATGGGAGAAAGAAGCATTCCAGAGCTTCAGTGATGCATATCCGAAGATCTCAGAATGCCGAGAATTATGGATTGGTGAGGATAAAAATGGAGAAAAATATGTTGATCTATGTGATGGCCGCCTCACCTGGATATCATACAACCTTATTCTCCAATACTGTAGAGAAAGAGGCAGCATCATCATCTGCGCAGACCCTGCTGATTTAGCATACAACCAAACCTGGTCTGGGTGGAATGATGTTTTCTTGGATACCTTTTGTCGAAGAAATGATTGGCAAAATTGGCGTGCAAATTTCATTCTGCATCTTAAAGCCGATCTTGAAGTTGCTCATCAGAACTTCCAGTGGTTTAAGTTCAAGCTGATCCACGAAGGTGGAACATATGAACCACTTGGGAATAGAATTTATGTTCAGCAAAAGTTTATCAGAAGATCTATTGCTCGTGAGCATATAGAGTCCAGAGTTACTACCAGAGAGATTCCACTGGACTATAAAGTTACCTCACATTTCAGAGGAGAATTTTTATGCTAGCTGAATCCTTTGTTTAAAGGATCCGATATTGAATGATGTTTCGGCCAGTTCCTGTATCCACCTCCATCTCCTGTGCCTTACAGAGAATTAGATGAAGATGTACTATTCGGACGTCATGAGTATGATTCTGATGAATCTGAAATAGATCTCATGTTGCAAGGAAGAGACGGCTGGGATTGAAAGCCGTGGTTGACCCTCTGAAGCCTGAGTCAGCCAGGATTGCCTGACATTGTTTTCGACGACGGCCGGATTAATGCTCGTCTGTGTAATAGTATAGGGAATAAACTGACGTGGGCCAGTCCATGCTCCACTTTGTACTATGTCGAGAGTCTGTCGGCCATGACAGAAGACTTCGTGTCCCCGTAATGCCTCTGGCCAGTTAAGGGACGAGATAACGACAGTGGCTGTCCCCACTTGTCGCCCCGGATGATTCGGTTTTGACCCATTAGTGTAGGTTTTGGTAACCGGATCTACTTTTTGACCGGTAAGTGCCAGTTCGTTGTCACTGGGTGACCAACTGAGTTTGTATAAATAAGACCCCTTGGGTTCATTTGAGATCATCGGGTCATTCGAGTCGTGAGTCGCATTGAGCTAGTAGTGAGCTCTGCAAGTCTGAAGTCTGGAGTCTTGAGCAAGTAGTCCGCTCGACTTCTAAGTCTGAGTCTGTAAGTCTGAAAGGCTTAGTATGCTCTGCGTCATGGCTTCATGCTAAATGATCGCATCAGAATTGCTTGAAGACATCTTTGTCTTAAGATCGAGTCCAAGAGCGAGTGGAGATAACATCAGATAATGCTCCTCTTGAAATTTCTGTAATTAGCTTGCGTATGTAAATCAAGCAAGTATGCTATGAGACTTGCCATTCTGGTATAAGATCTCATCAGAAGCTTAATCTAGATGTTGTGTGTTTAAGCAGTGCCGACCTTCGCCATCCGAAGGCTATCTGCAAGTGTCTGTAACCTCTATACTCTGTAATCATCATGTATGTTCATCTTACAGTAATAATAGCAATTGTCATCTCTGTGTGCATTTTGTTAATCTCTGTCATAAGTCGTCTGTTAAAACGTGAGTTGTGTGATATTATTCGTGATAATACTTCAAGTGGAGAAGCTTAGAATGCTGTTCAGATCCGTGGGCGCATTTGGCCTATTTAATTGGAAATTTCTGCAATTATCCTTATCCAATGTGGATACTATGTTTAATCTCTAGTTTGTGATGGAAATGTGGCTACATATTGAATACTGATAATATTTTTATGATTCTCTCCTACATTAGAAAACTCGATCACACTGCCCCTCCCTACATACGCAATGAGAGATAATATATCTTCCATGGACCTAATCTGAAGAGAGTCTACATTATTTCATACAATGCCAATTCTGGATGTAATCTAGACTATCAACTTTGTTCTAAAAGCTGCAATCTCACCAAATGAAAGATGAAGCATCCCCATCAAATTTTTCACATCTCCTTTTCCATAAAAGAAGAGATGCATGTCAATCGTACCGTGTTCCATATACTTCTGCCACACTGTATGATAATCCATCCGTCCCCAAAATGGCCTTTTTTCTCTGAAGGGGGTTGACAAAGAGATGCACATGCATTTTTCAATATAATTGCACTCATTATTTACACAGTTTACGGGGTTTGCTTTTTATTTTTAGATGGAAAGATCCACGGGAAACCCAGCAATACTTCTCCACATTCGTGGATGGTAGAGGTGGTAAACCGTCGGCCATCCTAGCAGAAGGCCTAACCCCAGAGGACTCAAAGCTGTTGTTTATATAGCCATGGTTGCTATATTTGATTGTTATATTTTAGGATGTTAATGAGTTTGTATTTTTATTTTTGTAATTGTTTTCTTCAACAATCACATTTTTGTTGTTTATGTCTCTTCTTATAATGGATGCAAAAATGGTTGCTTTATTTCTGTTTGAATTTTCTTGAAAAGGCAACCCTATATTTTCCTGCTTCATGCTGTGTAACTAAAGCTCCAACTTTACCCCAGCCAAAATTACAAACATGCAGGTTTATGATATTTGGGATTCTTCATAAGAAGCTTTGTTATTTTAACTGTACTCGTCATTATAAGTCTATGTACTTACTTATTATGTTTTTTTTATGTTCATGTATTTCTGTTATTTTATATTGTATCAGATCTTCAGAAAAACTTCTTGTTTTAAAGACATCTGAATAATAATACAGAAAACTATTCTGAATTAGATATATCTGTCCACTTTCTTTTTTGTCAAAAACCTCGCTAGCTTGAGAACATAAGGCAAGCTAGTGATGCATAGTTGATCTACCTTAAAAGCAATGTGGCGCCATTGAGCCTCAATATCTTTCTAGGATTTGGAATTGCTTTTGATGTGGATTGACTATTAATTGCAGTATTCTTAGCATTTGTGTGGGGATTGTAGTCAGATATAGAGTTATCATAGTCATCAAATTATGCGATATTGTATCCCATAAATATTCAAATGTTTTTGAAAAAACCACGAAAAATTATTGGTATGGGAATATATCTTGTATTAGACATAGGAACCCATTCCAGTCCTAGATATGACATGATAAATCGTTGTGACAATTATGAGATGGTATTCTTTAAAATACCTTGATATGGTTTATTGTTTGAATTTTTTTCCTACATTATTGCCCCTAATTGTTGTTAAATTCCCATTCAATATTGGTTTTGTATTGTTTGATGTGGTTGTCAAAGTAGTCATTTTTAATTTTAATTAAGGATGGAGAGATTGCATTGGAGTGGTTGGAGTCATTTTTAATTAATGGCTTTTGCTTGTCTCAAAATATCAACACTGACGAAAAAAATTGTCATTAGTCAAATAGGTTTGATATGTTCAGAATGAGGACATGCATCCTTTGTGAAATTTGTGCAGGATAAATCCTTTAAACAACATGGATAAATTGGATATTGAGGGAAGTCCATATCTTAAAGGGACCTTGTATGATCTCATATTGTGTAATGGATTTAGCATTCTTATTTCAGTGTCAAGACTTTGTTTATTGTCACCTAAATTTAGAGAGGAGTTACAAGGCACTGATAAAAACATTAGGCATGTTATAATATATCCATAACTAATCCCTTCAAATTGACCATGGATGGAAAGTGTAGATTAAACATGCACAAGCCCTCTGTTAAAATAACTTTTGAATTTCTTGGATCATTGCATGGTGTAAATTGGTCCAAATTTTTGTGAAAATGATCTCAATTCTTTCACATTTCACATGAGTAAGAGTAGTGAACTTCTTAGGAGCATCCCAACCTCTTCATAGCATAAGAGAACCATCAATTTCGAAGGCTTGTAGAATGACCAAAACAGAATTGAGAAGGAAACCGTCCTTAATCTTGTATCATGTTTTAGAAACCCAATGTCTAAGCATGTAGTAAAACGTTTGACGAATTTGGCCTTAGAAACATTTTTCAACATGATTTTGATGGAATCTGGTAAAAATTTTGAAGAAATTTTCAAAATCTCAAGAACAAGGTTTAAACTTGTATAATCTAGGTGCCTTGGGTTATTTGAGGGTGTTGAATCCATTTATGTATTCAGAAGGACGATCTGATCTCAAAATTCCAATTTAAAAAAAAAAAACTACCGAACTTTGATAAAAACTCACCAGATGAATGAAATTGTTGAAGTTTTAGGCTTGTCCAACATCTAGATAAAAATTTTCAATGAATTCGCTCAACAAAGAAGTGCGTAATCCATTCCGTTGATACAATGATCCTTGCAATTTAATATATGTAACACCTAGTCTTGTTTTGTTTGAAAAGAATGGACAAATATAACATGAAATCAAGGAAAGGCATCCAATACTTTTGGAAATTTGTGAAAATATTCTCTATTATATAAAAATGAAAAGCAGAGAGAAACCAAGGGCACTGACATTTGCAATACCCTATCATGGTGATATGTCAACTGAGGTATAATTACTAGAATGCAAAGATATATTTGGATAAGTCCATTGTGTATTACAAAAATTAAAGGGGAAGCGTATGCCATTCTCTTTCTAGTAACAACCTAAAGAGCCATTAACAATACATCAAATACAATACAATCATCTATATAAAATACAAGATAATCAACCATATCAGGCAAAATTCTGAAAATATTTTGGTCAAGTGTGATAAGTCTTACATTTTTTTAAACCTCTAACTTTTGAGGTTTTACATGATGTTAGCTAACTTACATATTCTAATCTTAACATCTTACATAATTTACATATATATACAATGCTAAACTAATCAATATAAATCTATTTGATCCCTAGCAATGTGGTAGATGATGTTTCTTTCACAGATTTTGAAAAGGTTACAAATTTCCCCTTGCTTTGTTTGTTGTCACCATCAGTAGTTTCTCCAAGTTTGTGTATTTTTCATTTTGAATTTCATTCAATCATCTTCATATGAAATTTTCTTGATATGAAGCTAGAAAGGAATTATAAGAAAAATGTTATTTAACCATTATAAATCTATGAGAGATTAAGTACTAAGGAAGTTCATAGTTTTCATTGTGCGTTCAAAGGTGAATATTAAGGAACACTTATAAAAAATGTAGGTAAAAAGTGTCTTTATTGGTTGTTTGGATGGCATCTTTTGCAAGATCCCTTGCAAGTTCATATCAATAGATTGAAAAACTAAAGAGAAGCATATTATGACTACCAAGGAACATTGATTGCATATACTCGATTGCAATGATTCCTAATAAAATGTTCTCCTACCAACATTTATTCAACTCCTAAGGTACAACCAAATCTAAGACATTTGTAGAGTAGTGATCCAACCTTGGAGATGAAGCATATTGGAGTTGTCTTGGCTGAATTCTACATTTTTTACCTCTTTAGCCAATCTTATTTTCTTTATTTTGATATTTAGAGTTTTGGAACATCCATTTACTCCAGATTGTCTTTAGATTAGTATCTCTTTTGAAAGATGGTAGGATTCATGATTGTGTTTGACTTTTAAAATACAATTGAATCTCATGTCTCTATATATTTGTAATATCGATACCATCATTTTGTTGAGCCTTTCCAATAAGAAGTATTTTACCAAAAGTGAAACAAAACGTCTTACAAGATCATAAATTGTAGAGAAAATATGCAAAATTTGATAATGTGAATTGAGGATAGGAGATGTCACCGATAACATTCATGGCATTCAATTTGTGCAATTTTTAACTATTGATCTTCCAATTGTTGTGATGTTTTAGAACTTGTAACCCATCACATTCCTACTGGACTAACCAACTCATCCTTATTTTGCATTTATTCATGCACAAACAATACATACTCTTTCAATATTTACTAGAGTACTTACGAAGGTCTTAAGTGCCTCTAGGATTGGCATTCTGTTGCTCAAAATTGGGGCGTATAAATTTTTTGAACTTTTTGTTCATATTAACAAATATTAAAGGTGATAAATTTGATATTATTTGGTTGAAATAACTTATGCTAATAGATATTAGAACCAAGATATCAAGTTGAAATCTCAAGAATCTAAATTCTACCTTAAGATAGGAGCGATTCCATTACAAAATAGTTCAAACCTTCATTGCACTAAACTAGATAAGCTAGATTAGTATAATTTTGAATAAATGCATGGTTGGCCATGGATAGGCTAGATTCACACATATAACCATATCCATTGAGAAATCAACTTGGATTAGGCATATACAACAAATATTCTGAGAATGACATATGCAAATAATAATAGCGTATAATGAATAAGAAAATGAGTACAACACATTTATAAATACACATTTAATGTGGCATGGATTAGGCATATACAACAAATATTTCAAAATGATATATGAAAATAATAATATCATAGATGGATGATGAATGAATGAGAAAATGAGTACAACACATTTATAAATACACATTTAATGTGGCATGTCAGCTGGCCTACCCATCGTTGACCATATGTTTGTAAATAATTATGTGAATCTAGCCTATCTAGCCTAGCCTAGGTATTACATTGTGGGGAAAACATTGTTCTTTATTAAAAAAGCCACACCACGAGTGACAATAAAATAGTTACAATGAAAAAACATACACATATCAGAGATGTGTAACAATGTGCAAGCCTAAAATTTGTTGCAACAGATGTTGATACCATTTCATTTTTCTCACCCCCCCTTGGAGTTGACATTTCCCCAACCAGTAGATCAACTAACATCCTATTAATATCTGAATGGTAGTTGATCGTAAAAAAATGAAATTCGGGAGCACTGGTTCTTGCTTCTACATGATGCAGTTTAAATTCCCTTTTCTAACTTGGTAGATTCCTTTCATTTGGCTACATGGAAGTTGGCTCTGTACATTCTGGTTGTTTTTAGCCCTTCTATAAGGGCAATGTAGTAAGCCTCATTGTTCATTGTTGTTCGGTGTATATCTCTTTTCTATGGATAACCTTATTCAAAAAATTCTTGCACAGGACATATTCAATTGTTGCCTGTCTGGGGTTGGGATAACATTTCACTTGAATGCACAATGTCCATTCTTGCACCATCTTGTTCTTTGGGATGAGCTGCAAAAACAAGAACAAAACAAAAAAACAAGAACAATTAATCATGAGATGTCAATGGGACAATAAATTCACATAAATTGACGTAACTTATTTTAGAAAATGAATGGTCACTGCCTGGCAATATTTTTTGCAATTATACCAAATCAATGTATGGTGGTTGCTTGACTAATGAAGAGATCAAGGATTTTGCATGTACCAGATTAAGATACAAAGTTGAGTTCCCAATATTTGCTAAGGTACTTTATGGCTACAAATTCAGAACTAATTGACAGCCTTCATAAGTAAGTTTTGATATCTGTATGGTTGATGGTCGCTTTTCCTTGTAAAGTTTAAAGTTTTAAACATTAGAAGGAAAAAATAAATGGTAAATGTGATATGTATTCCATAATTTCCATCAGCCACAACTATCACACGAATGGTATGTGGTGACCAATAAACTTGTTAATGTAGTAGTATATCAAACATAGGCAAATGTCATTCAAATATAAGCATTTATCACAAGTACAACAGTGCAAGTATAGGATAAACAGTTATGACACACATTCAGTGGCAGTCACCATTAGACAGGGTCATACAAAGGTGCAGGATGGATCAAACTAGCAAGAAACCATTGTTATGTAAAATGTCATGAATTATAATATCATAACCAAGTTTAACATATCAGTCTTTATCTTTATTACTATGATTTCTGACTTTCATTATAAGCAATATTTACCATGAGGAAACCAATGATGTACAATAGCAAAATCAAAATATCAGTCATAGATTATTACTTATTAAAACATGGACTGTATGTATTTAGTTAAGTGCAGTAGTATGTATCAGTCATTAGCAATATGTGATTATGATTATAACATAGTAATACTAGCTAACCTTGTTGTGTTTGCTTGTGTGCAGGTGTTAGGAGAACCAAGTGCAGGTAATGGGAGGGATTCCATTGTAAAGGGAAGCCCTAAGGTAAGGTTGGGTGGACTTTCATAAAGTATGACAAAGGGCAGCATACCTAAGGTCTGTTAGTACAGTGTGAAGGGCAGCCAAGAGGGAGGGAAGGCCCAACGAAGGTGGGGTAGAAGCCTAGCGATGAATCCGAGGGTTAGGATAGGTTTTTGGTGGTAGAAAAGGGTGTGGGTCTACTGCAATAACTGGACAAGGGTAGAGGGAAGCTACAGGAAGGTAGCAGCGAGGAGAAGAGGGCAGGCTTGAGGGGGCTGTGAGGTAAGGAGAGGGACTAGCGAGGATGCTAGAAGGGAGGTGCCAATATGAAAATATTTGTCACAATTATTTAGAAATTGTGAAAAATATTTTAAAACTCCCTCAATTCAAGAATATGTCAGATGGGCCAAACATTGCCCACAAAATGATCAAACTCACAACCACCACCAATTCCAACTTGAAAACACCTCTAGACGTCTCAGGTCAAATTGTGTGTGTATTCTTTGAAGATGGTGTTGGCAAATTAGCAACCTATGTGGTATCAATTGTACAAATTCATAAGGGCAACGATTCTTATTAGTATGGTAGCACAACCTTACTTTCAAAGCAATGGCATTTCATAACCAATGAACCCTTGCACCTTCTAGAAATGGGTACCTTCCATGGGCCAAAACCTACTTCAAAAGGTCCCCCCAGCTAGTGCTCTTCCTGTGACGTTCTTTTCGGGTATGCTTAGGAAGGCCAATGGGTACCTGGGATGTACATTACGAAATTTGTCCCTCAAGAAAGTTTCTATAAAAGACTGTATACACTTGAAAGAAAATTCCCTGTGTGGAAAGTTACAATAGATTTATATCAACAGAAAATTCACAATGATTGTACATAAATATTGTGCATTGGAAGAACTGTGATCTGTTTTATTTGGCCAAAAAAAATGTATGGAATCTTCATGTTCACGTTTGAATCATGGTCAGTACAATAAGGATGCCACCTAACCTTGAGGTGTTTGTTTCTCATGTAGTTGTAAAAGAAACATGTATTGATTCTTCAAGACTCTTAATCACATCTTGATGATCTTAGTCAATATGTAAGCTGGATCCAATTTCCATGCCACTTTCCAGTGCAATACAGTGAGGAAGACCTTTACAAATCCTGGTATAATACCTAGTTTGTAAAACCATGGGCACTGGTTTGCTGGTGGGCTTAAAAACATGACGGCTAAAAGTTCAAAAATCAAGGGCTTCCAGCTGGAACGAAGCTTTCTGAACAATAGTATATCGAACTCAAGCCAAATACTGTACTCAAGAAATCCATAAGAATCATAGAAGAAAGCCATATGAATCGAACCAACGACCAAGTTGGGAGTGGACAAGAAGCAATGTCCACCAAACAATTGATCTAATGTTGTTGTTGGGATATTGATAGTTATATTAGATGTGGATTTAATGATGTTGCTATGCTAATCTATATATTTTTTTAGAGTATATGTGAATTTAATGATGTTACTCATCTATATCCCAGCAATAACATCATTAAATCCATACATTATCTCACTGCCATCAAACATTAAGCATTAAATCTACTGCTACTGGATGCATTTGCTTGTCAAAACCGAGCACACATTGACTAACTGACCTACAGCCCCTGGGCTTAAACCAAAACATGAAGCTCTGCTTAAACCCAAGTATAGTGCTCTAACAAACAACTTCAGGTAAGGAGGAGGAAGAGGGTGCTTACAACTCCCATTTTGTATTAAAAAATTGCATAAGTTTTAGTGACCCACTTCATAAAAATACTACTTCATCCAGAGAACCTTTCTGAATTGAAAACTTGTATAAACTGTATCTGAGGGAAATGCAAAATTATATATATTTATCTATTGCTTTGTTTGACTCAAAATATCTACCCCTTTTTTATCCCCTTTATTCCGGGTGAGGTGGACGTTGGTTCATCTGCCAAAAGCCTTATGTAAAGATGATGGCTCAGACTTCAACTAGACAAACATTGAAGCTGAAGTACTCCAGAGTCAAGGAGGGAGAAAGAGAGGGAGTGGTTTAAGAAGGCTGCAATCTGGGAATCTTTTTGAAAATGGGAAACCAGAGTAGGTAAAATTTCCTATGGTTGTTAGCTGTAGAAATTGTGCAGAAAAGACAGATACCAAGCATATAAAGGTGTTTCGCGTGAACTAGAGTCTGTAGTATCATCCAGTGGATCTGATCATCACAGGTTAAATGTTTGGGGAGGGGATTTGTTATGCCTCAACAAAGATGTTGATTCTAGAGGAAGAACCATGAATCAAAATAACATTGAAGAGGAGCACGAGTGTTTGGAAATGCACATAGATCAGTGTCTTATTAATCAATCAACATGCTATTGCCCCTTGAAGTTCAAAAATCACCAGGAAAAGTAGAAGAGGAAAATGCAGTTGATCGAAATTCAAGTGAGTCAACAATGTGCATAGATAAAACTAAATACCATATCAATAAAGCTATTAAAATAGAGACATCTCCTAAAGGATTCAATGATAAAAATAATTTATATTATAGGGTCCTTGAAAATGAGAATGATGTCAGTCATCCAAAACCCCATGTTTTTAGGATCGATAGAGATGACAGTACCTTAGTTTATTCATGATGTCCTCTCGCCAGCTTCCTTGGGAAAAACTACATCCTCTAAGCGCTGAAGGCAGAGTCAGATTGCACAGTTGCAGAGTTGGTTTCTAGTAGATCTTGGGCAGAGGACTCCCTGTTTCATCATTTGGATCTGATAGCGCGGGAAGGAAAGATGCAGGGATCAACTACAATTTGAACTCACTAACCACATTGAGTTTCATTAACACCATGCAATTACGACCTCCAACATGGAGCTGACGAGCGAGGATTGACAATGTCAATAGTTGGGAGTCAACTATCGACACGACGATTTTTCCTTACAAAAATCATCGCGCCGGTGCTCCGACCACTGGACCAGCCAATCTCCCAGTTGTCGACCCTCCGTGGATCGCCAAAATCTGTTAGTCCAATGCTGTTGCGGTCCATCGTTGTCATTAACCCTCGTAGTCCATCACCCTCTCCCCTCCTCGACGTTGCTCCCCTACATTCAATTCGCCACCCACCTTTCATTCTTTCCAATTCAAACAACACTCCTGCCCTCCTGAGCAGAAGCTGAACATTTGCAGGTTAATGACATTGCATTTTAATCTTCTTTTGGTCTTATGGGCGTTCGCTTCTCTTCATTCGGTCCACAGTTTGCAAGTTTTTCTGCACTGCAGAGATTGAAAGTAGGTTTCCTTCACTGTGACTGGATGTCTCAGCATGGAACGAAACTATTAAAGGCTATGCTTTCAATGGCCCTTATGAGGAAGCCCTTGCATTTTAATAGAAAATGCAGAGGGCAGATGTGTAGTCCTTCAAAATACATGTTATTTAATGATAATCAGATTGCCTTCTACAACATGCTTCCCAGGCTCATTGAGATCAGTGGGGACAACGAACAGTCTTTTTGGGTATCTGTGAAAAAACGGGCTGAAAATCATGTATGGTATGTATTGATATCAATGGTGGGAGCTGGATCTACTTCTTCAGGATTTCAACACTCCAGCTTAAGAGTTAGAGTCATGGAGAATCTCAGAGCTGCAGAGCCCAATTTTTTGAGTGTCGTGGCAGCTGTTTCTCCAAGCTTTTCTTCATACTCTTCATCAGATTTAGACACTGAGGTAACCCAATTTTCCCACACACTCCAGATTTCTAAATTTCTATTGATTGTGTTTCTTCTATTCTTTTGATGAACGATCAGATGATTTTTTTTCTTAAACCCAAATAAATATTTAGCAATGGTTTTGTTGATGAACTGATTTTGGTTTCATTGTTGTTGATGAAGTTGCATTGACTATGTCTATTCATCGACGCTATTAATGATGAAATAAATGGAGTCTTTTTTGACTGAGTATAGTTATTAGATTGTTAGTTATGGCTTAGACTAGGACTTGTTATTCTTGTTGGGTATTGTGTCTGATTCTTCCTTGCTTTTTAATGGTGAACCAGAAAGAGAATTTGTTGATTCGTTGTGTATCGAAGGCTATTAATGGTGGCCCAAATGGAGATTTTCTTTTTAATGATAACCCAGAAAAATTTTGTGTATTCCTATCCTTCCCCATTGCCTCTGGGCATAACCCATCATAAGTTTTTTTGATGGGTATTCATATCTGTATATCTGTAAATCCGAATCATGTCCATGGCTCTCATTGATTTTGTTTCAATCATGGCTGAGATGGATATGTTTCTCATTGATCACCGTTATTTCATGACCCAAATCATGTTATTCTCATAGTGATTATCCTTCCTCCATCCGGTTAGTGAAGGCCCTGGTGCACATATTTATTGTAGGTTATCTTTCTCCCTTGCTTTCAACTTAGATGTATATTTAGACATTCCTGATCCCTTTCCATTTTTATTGCATTCAACAAGTTCCTTCTTCTTTGACAAAAGCATTACTTTAGGACGCTTGATGGGTCTTAAATATGATGTTGGGGTATCTCCAAGAGTTGTTTTTCATGCACAAGAACTTACATCCAGAACCTGAGGTGTTGAGGAGTAGGCAGAATACAAGGTCTAAGAAATCCAAGAGCTGGTGGATATTATGCAGAGATTCTAGTGACTGATGAGATTTTATGATGATGATCATTGTCCATTTTAGAGCATATTTGTGAAATACAAACATTTAGAAGCTGACATCTATGAAAGAACCATAATTGAAAGTTGTTTTCATTAACTCCAGAAGAGGAAGCATAATTTAGTTGTTTTTATTAACTAAGAATAGATGAGTTAATGGCGAATCCTTTGTAGCCCACGGGCTACTAACCTAGAGAGTGCACTATGGACAAGTTCCAACATCTTGTATGCCTCATCAAAAGTGCATTGTTGAATTCCTTCACAAATGTTCCTTCGTTGATCGTTAATGAATGATGAATTCATATCCACTCAA
>LPNX010444544.1:286173-312212 GCA_001517045.1 Pseudotsuga menziesii
CTTACCATTTAGGACTAAATTTTGGAGCCATAGATCTTCAAACCCAGCTTTTTATTAAGAGAAGATGACAATCTCCCAAACTACTAATGATAATTTTCTTATTTTAGTATTTTATTCCCCTTTCTTGTTCAAACATAAATTTAGGATAAATTTAGATAGTTCATTTAGGATGCTTGCTAAAGAGGTAGATATATATTTTAGAAAATTTAAGTTTGAATGTAGATCCACTAATTTCGAGAGAGCCATTAATTTATGAATTTTTTTATTTAAAATTGTTTTTGATAGTTAATTACTTTGTTTAAGAATAATTAAGATAAAATTTTATTAATTAATTAATTTCATTTAATTTTATTATAAAATGACCTATATTTTAAAGAAAAAATGAAATATTTAAAAAAAAAACTAAACTAAACATTTTTTTTCAAATTCAAAATATTGATTCTATTTGAATCCTATACATACTCCCTCGAGAGTGCCATCTTATAAAGGGAATTGTATTATAATTCCATTTATATACACCCAAAATATTACATTCTCATTTTTTTTCAATTTCAAAATATTGATTCTATTTGGATCCTATGCATACTCCCTCGAGAGTGTCATCTTAGAGAGGGAATTGTATTATAATTCCATTTATGTATACCCAAAATATTGCATTCTCAATAAAGTTTATGAACCTGAAAAAGGTGCTACACTACATGCCCACAATCCATAAGTTGATGAGACCATAGAAGTAAAGAACCCAGTCGGATTCATTAACAATTAAACATATAAAATCAAGATGGCTATAAAAATTTGTTGATCTAAGGAACACATTAGATTTGGTTTCACAATTAATGAGGAGAATCCCTCTTTCCAACAATCTACTATTTAAAACACATATGGATTGTGGTTTTAATCTTCCATCCTATAAATTTGTTAGGAAGGAGCATTTCTATTCTTATTTAATAAGCATAAGTATTTAGCGAAGAATATGAAGGTGTATTTGTTAAGTTTTCAATGTTGATATGGCTTAAGACCTAACTTGATAAGAATTTCATACATTTTCACAATAACAATATAGAGGATCACAAAAAGAAAGACAATCACAAGGTACACAACAATTTATCTTGAGAAACTCTAAAGAGAAAAACCTGACAGAAACTTCATCAATATAGATTACCAAAATGTAATGACCAAAGAACAAGGTCTCATAGAGAGAGAGACCAAACCCCAATCATAAGAGCCAAAACACCAAATACACTAGTCCTCCTCCTCTGCCACTCCTTTCTCTCTCTTGCACAATACAAGTGTGAATGAGTGTGTATAAATGAGGGAAGGTACCTCCCTATTTATACTAAACTTCCCAACTGGCATTTAACCTAACTGAGTTGACCTGTCTAATTGACAAGGCTGACCTACCTACAAAATCTCACAATAATAATTATATTATTGTTTTCTGGGTGTTATTGACCCGACTTACAATGGAGGATTTACCTCATGAATTTTACATGACCTTTTACATCAGTGACATCTCCCGAAGGATGAATAATAATAATGTAAACTAAAAGGATTGCTTCCTTCCTATCCATGAGATCATGGCTGGCCCCAGACTGAAACATCCTCCTAAAGTGATATTTCTATCTGAGACCATACAATCTACCATACCTTTCAGGTACCTCATCACATGCTTCGCAACTATCAAGTGAACTTGTCTAGGCTCAACAAGACAATGACTCAAGGTGTTCACAACAAAGCATATATCTAGCCAAGTATTTGTCAGATACATCAATGGACCAATGATTTGTCTATTCCTACAAATCCCTTTGATGTGGCTATTGAAGCTTACGATGTCTAGAATGTAGCCATGTGCTTACATTCCTTCAAACACTAGGAATGCAGTGGGATTAAAAGTATGGAAAGAGTGTTGGGCGCTTGAGATCATATTCTTACATATGGAAATGGTTGTCTTCATCGAACCCTATATGATAGCTCAATGGTGGTGTTAAGTTTCCTAGAGGGAGTTGTGACTCTGCCTTGGTTGGAACTTTTCCCCAACTAGAACTCTGCCCTAGTTGCAGCTCTGCCCCGTCTGGAACTCTTCCCTCGCCTGGAACTCTGCCCCGGTTAGAACTATGCCTTGGCCAGGGAAGAGTTCCAATCGGGGAGGATTTCCAATCGAGGCAAAGAATGGACACACCAAACCAGGAACCCTACATGCATCAACCTACTTGGTCCCATACCAAGAATGCCAGGAGACAACTAAGGGCCCTAGGGTACCTTATAGGGTCTTACTCCACCCTAGTTAACTGAACATAGTACCATCCTACTTGAGAATGGGTCTCACATATACACGAACTTTAACAGTTGTTAGCCCTAATGTTGTCACATATAGTGTACTTATAGATGACCTTTGCAAAGAATGCAAGTTCAACAATGCAAACATGCAAGTTCAGGGGCAGGTTTCCAGTCGGGGGAAAGTTCCACCAAGGAAAGTTCTAGTTAGAGCAGAGTTCTAGGGGGGAAAAGTTCCAACCTGGGCAGAGTTGTTGTCGGGTCAAAGTTCTAGCTGGGCAGAGTTCCAACCGGGGCAGAGTTCCAGCCAGGACAGAGTTCCAACCGGGGCAGAGTTCCAGCCAGGGCAGAGTTCCAACCGGGGCAAAGTTCCAGCCAGGGCAGAGTTCCAATAAGGGCAGGGTTCCAATAAGTGGAGCAGAGTTCCAGCTAAGCATAGTTCTAGCAGGGAAGAGTTCCAGCAGGGTAGAGTTCCAGCCTGGGCAGAGATCCATCCTATTTTATCCCATGCAATCCATACACACTTGGACAGAAAATTGGGAAGAAACGAAGACTGTGTGTATTGTTCCCTCTTAAGCCAAGTTAAGGCAAGCAACATAAAATAGGCAACCCTTCGAAATTTCTTTGATAAACAAAGTTGCTCCAAACTATTCTATATTCACTTCGACGAGCTAACTTTGAATAGTTATGGTAAACTTAATTATGTATTTTCAGCAATGTGAATTCATCCTCATCATTAAAGCTTTCATTGAAGCTTCTAGGGTTCATGGGCCATGAACGAAGTTTCAAAACACCATATAAGTGAAACAAGAAAGAGATCAACGAACCAAAAAGATCAACCAGATACCAAGAATAAATTGACAAAATAGAAACTCAAGCATTTCCATTATGCTATCAAATAGATGTCTTCACAAAGTTCCAGCCGGAGCAGAAATACCACCATTGAGGTTGAGGTCAAGCATTTCATCCAAATGATGAGAAAACAACAAGCACCTAATCTTCTTGCGTATAATGCCTAGTATATGGGTTCTACAAGACAAAGAAATCCAGTCGGGGCAGAGTTCCATCCGGGGCAGAGTTCCATCCAGGGAAAAGTTTCAGTCGGGGCAGAGTCCAAACCGGGGCAAATTTCCAGCCGAGGCATAGTTCCAGTCAGGGAGGAGTTCCAGCTGGGGCAAAGTTCCAGTCGGGGTAGAGAATGGACACATCAAACCAGGAACCCTACATGCATCAACCTGCTTGGTCCCGGACCAAGAATGCAAGGAGACAACTAAGGGCCCTTGGGTACCTTACAGGGTCTTACTCCACCCTTGTTAACTAAATATGGTACCATCCTACTTGAGAATGGGTCTCGCATCTACATGAAATTTAACAGTTGTTAGCCCTAATGTTGTCACATACAGTGTACTTATAGATGGATTTTGCAAAGAAGGCAAGTTCAACAACGCAAACATGCAAGTTTAGGGGCAGGTTTTCAATCAAGGCAAAGTTCCACCAAGATAGAGTTCTAGTTGGAGAAAAGTTCCAATCGGGGCAGAGTTCCAGCGGGGTCAAAGTTCCAGCTGGGCAGAGTTCCAACTGGGGCAGAATTCCATCCATGGCATAGTTCCAACAAGGGCAAGGTTCCAACAAGCGGGGTAGAGTTCCAGCATGTTTTATCCCATGCAATCCATAGACACCTGGACAGAAACTTGGGAAGAAATGAAGCCTATATGTAAGGGTCCCAAAGCAAAACATGTGCCGACATCGATAAGCAAGTGGTAAAAGCTATTGTAAATCAACCCATGGGATAGACATGGCTTCGTTGCCCTGTCACTGGCTTACCTAAAACCACCTCATTGTGCTTATGGATTGAAAGGGGAAGATGATCTCGATTCATTTATCAGAAATGATCTTGGAGTTGTCAATATTCCATTTCTAACCATTGGATGTTTCCTTTCCTGTAATTTCCTCTCCTCTTGAGAAGGAGAAAATATTTTAACATTTTGTAAAGTATCTTAAGTTTTAGTTAAGCATTCCAATGTAAAATGTCTAAGAATAACTTTATGAAATGTCTTATTTTTTAACTTTAGAAACTAATTTGTACCAGAATTGAAATATATAAACTAATAAATACATGTATAAAGTACTCTAGGTTGATATTAAACAATTTTGTCTTAATAACTTTATGAAACTCATTTGTACCAGAATTAAAATATATAAACTAATAAATACATGTATAAAGTACCCTAGGTTGATATTAAAAATTTTTGTACCATAATTGAAATATATAAACTAATAAATACATGTATAAAGTACTCTAGGTTGATATTAAACAATTTTGTCTTAACCTAGACAAAATATCGGGTTAAACATTTCTAAGACAAATCAGTTGTTCATAATGAATTTAGATGTAAGTATTTGTTAAGTTAAACAAGGCTTATCAAGTCATCTCTGTAAAATTTGGAAAATAATTATGATTATCAATTATATATACATTTTTGTATGGTGACATTTTTTATTTGTTTTATTGTTTGCATATATTTATGTTGACAAGTTTTTGTTTATTCATTGTGCACATGTTGTCAATGTTAAACATCTTCACAAGAATGGAGTGCAAAGAAATACAGAATTTCTTGTTGAAGTTTTGATGCTTAGTCTCTAGCATCATTGTAATCTTGTTAACCTTATTGGATATTTTGTGTTGGTGGTGATCAAATGATATTGGTTTATGAGTACACGCCCTTGGTATCATTGGAAGATCACCTTTATGGTATTGATATCTCAAATCACCTTATTTTGGGTAGTTTGAGGGTGAATGAGATTTTCATGAATACCTTAGTTCTTTTGTTGTTATAAATATATAATGCAACAATCTTTGTCATGGGTGTGTGTAATTAAATTGGCAATCAACATTAAATGAGAATAAGTTGGTTTCTGCAGATCTTCTACCTGATAAAGAGCCATTATATTGGAAGACGAGACTGTAAATAGTTGTAGGTGCTGCTAAAGGGTTGGAATACCTACTTGACAAATCCAACACGCCAGTGATATATAGAGATTTGAAATGCTCCAATATCTTACTAGATGAATGATATTATTCTAAGTTATTTGATTTTGTATTAGCCAAACTTGGGCCTATTGGAGATAAGACTCATGTTTCAACCTGTATGATGGGAACATATGGATATTATGCACCAGAGTATGCTACGGCTGGTCAGTTGACAATAAAATCAAGTGTCTACAATTTTTAGGGTGTTTAAAATTAATCACAGGTAGGAAAGCCATTGAAAATTATAGGTCAGCAGGGGGAGCACAATCTTGTTGCTTTGGTATGTCTGTCTTCTTTCCCTTTAACTTATTTCATGTGTTACATGGATGAATTATCCACTCTAACCAAACCATCGACATGCACATCCAACATTACCAACATAGAACTGTGAAGAATCCAAATATCTAAATATCTGTTAGCTTAATAACTCTATAAGAAGTACGCTCGACAATGCATGAACTCTATCGGAAGGAACTCGTACCTCATAGGAACCCTTCCCTTGTTGGAACCTGGCCCATGTTGGAACTTTGCCCTGGTTGGAACTCTGCCCCGGTTGGAATTCTGCCCCGGCTGGAACTATGCCCTGGTTGGAACTATGCCCCGCTGGAACTCTGCTCCGTCAGGAACTCTGCCCTACTGGAACTCTACTCTGACTGGAACCTTGCCCCTTGCTGGCACTCTATCTCCTTAAGAATCCAAATATCTAAATATCCACTAGCTCAATATGTTCGACAATGCATGAAATTTATCGGAAGGAACCTTGCCCCGATTAGAACTCTACCCTAGTTGGAACTCTGCCCCGGTAGGAACTTTGGCCTAGCTGAAACTCTGCCCCGACTGGAACTTTTCCCCGCTAGAACTTTGCTCCGACTGGAACTCTGATCTGCTGGAACTCTGCCCCGACTAGAACTTTGATCTGCTGGAACTCTACCCCGACTGGAACCTTTCCCCTGGCTAGAACTCTGCTTCCTTGAGAATCCAAATATATAAATATCCGCTAGCTCAATACGTTCGACAATGCATAAACTTTATCGGAAGGAACTTATCCCTCACAGGAACCCTACCCTGATTGGAACTGTGACCCGGTTGGAACTTTGCCTCGACTGAAACTTTGCTCTGGATGGAACTCTGCTCTAGCTGGAACTTTGCTCTGACTAGAACCTTGCCCCTAGTTGGAACTCTACCTCGAGAATACAAATATCTAAATATCTGCTAGCTCAATACATTCGACAATGCATGAACTTTATCGGAAGGAACTCTTCCCTCACAGGAACCCTGCCCTGATTTGAACTCTAGCGCAGCCCAGGTCCTTCCTTAGTTCTTCCTGTTGGCATAAGAGCAAAGTTCCAAAGAACTCCAATGACATTCAATGCCAAATAAATCTACCTAGCTAGAACTCTATTTACATACTGCTTGTCCATAAAAAACAAGGAAAGAGGAAAAACCACAAAGGGGAAAATCCTCCCTTAATCGGTCAATGAATGCATCTTCCAATTTCGAGCTATCAACTTAGTAGCATGGAAGGTCGATACAAATACTAAATAGTCAAGTCCAATCTTTGAAAGTATGGCCAAGACTAGTTGTTCATCCTTCTTTTTGATACCACATTGTTTCAAGTGCAAAACTAGTGCTTCGAACTTGGGGAAGTAGACTTGTAAGGATTTGAAGTTGCTTGGACTCCATATAATCAACTCGTTCTCTAGTTGATGTCCCCTCATTTAATTTGTCTTTCCAAATAAATTTTGAAGCTTCTCTCATACTTCATTTGGTGATGTCAATCCATCAAGATGGAAAAGGTCTTTGGAAATGCTGAGACACAAAAGCCCATACGCCTCATCTCTCTTATTGAGCCACTTAATCTTCTCTACTACTGCATTAGGCTCAACCGCAGTTGCCATGGTCACTTTGTAGAGGCCTTTACTCCTCGTCGGAATCTCCATCTATGCCTTCCATTAGAAGTATTTGAATGTAGTCAAGATGATATGGTGAGATTGATCCATTCTTCAGCAATTGCGCACTTAAACAGACAGAATGCGCTCCCAGTGAGTGATGTCGATATTGCAAAAGCAATAGAGGAGGAGAAAAATCGAGCTACCAAGGATCTAATACCATTTTTAAATTAAGTCCAAGCTTAGATCAATTGAGCTCACAAAATTACTTGTAAAACATGCACAGATTCACTCAAAATGGAGACTGTAAACGAAGCATAATACAAATTTTTATTGAATATTTTTATCCCATCCAACCTAATGACAAAATAGGTTGTCCAAATATATAATTACATCAAATATTTGAATGCATAAGCATGCTATTCGAATCAACACAAAAGCAGGTCTACTAAAACGTCAAAATCCCCCCATAGGTGCATATAACACTTTACTAATCTGTCAAGGTCATGAATAGGCTGAATGAAGCGAATCAGTTGATAAGTGAAGGAAAGTGGATAAACTCATACTTTTGGAAGAGAAAAAGGAGGGTGAGTTGTACAAAAAACAAGGCAATTGCCTTAAGACTAGCTTTACCTTTTGCCGTAAAAGCTGTTGAAAAGCAATCTAATTCTGGATAAGGAAAAAATGCACACTTACTAAACTGGGAAGTCTTATGGATTGTCATAATCTTATCCAGAATCTTTCGAAAGCGCTCATGTAGGCATTTTTGGTAAGTTTGACCATAAGGAAGCAAGTGGATTCCAACTAGCAAGTGTAGGACCTAAGAATTTAACCAAAATGATCAAATTTTATATCCTAAGTATGGGAATGGGTTTTTATTATTCTAACATAGTTGAGTGAGTAGCGGTTGTAGAGCTAATTTCATTGTAAGATCCATTATTATGCCCATCACATTTTTAAGCCCCCACATCCCTCTATTTATATATTTACTTTTAAATATAACATAATTTTAATTTTATTATACTTTTATTACATTGATTTGTTTTTAACTTATTATATAAATGAATTTCTCTAATTTTAACGTATTTTTATTTTTTATGTGGTTTATGACAACAAATATCGGTGCTAGCTACGTCCATGGAAAACCTCCCCAATGTTCGCAAGGGATGATGAGAGACTAGATAATGTCGAAACAATGGTGGTTCAACAAGAGCATCGTGTCTTATAAGGATAATGTCGAAACAATGGTGACTCAATAAGAGCATCATGTCTTACAAGGATTGAACTTGGGTGGGGAGGATAACAATCATTCCTCCCAACCACCCAAGCTACGTCCAATGGAGATTTATAATTTTATTATAGTAATTTAATTTAATTCAATTCAATTTTATGTATCATCAAACCCTTTCTCCTCTAATATTTTCCTCTTTTACCTATTCTATGCATCTTTATCAATCACTCTCATTTTATTCTAGTGTTACTAGAAACATTGAAATTAGTGTGACATATTTTAATAGGCAAATATTTTGAGAATGCCTCATAGCTCGTTTCCCTTTGCTTCATTTGAAGCCCAAGACCAATGAGACATATCTTCTATAGCATTAATGTTTGGAGCAATAATTTTTATGCCTACATGGGATTCTTAATAAAGCAATGTATAAGGTAATATAATTTTTGCTATCATTGTATCCCCGCATTAAGGATTATACTCTAATATCCACTTTGTCATGCTTGTTTGCATTGTTTGAGAGATAAAGTGAACATTCAATATCCTCAACAAAAAAGGTATACTTCATGGTCTTGATGAATAATTTCCTTTGGCCTTGTGTTTTTACGGATCTAAGAAAGCGTTGAATGATAGAACCACTAGCTTAAATAAGAAAAAATAGGTGGAATCATGTTAGATATACATGTTCCTAAAGCCATATAAAGCAAGTATACTCTCTTCACGATTCTTATAGTGTTTTGACAATACTATCACCTTTCAAGAAACACCCCTAAGACTTGGTACAATTTCTTCTTTTCTAATGAGATCTACATCGAACATGAATCCATTGGTTAAGCATGATTATGATACAATCAAGATATAAATTCAACATGCAATATGAATTCAACATGTTGTGCTCATGCATCATATATATACATAGAATAAATCCTCTTATATGGGTGCCATAATTTTGATTACTAGATTATGTTTGAAGCTTTATAATTTTCAATTTTAACATCTTATCATTGTCATGGTTTAATATTAACATTTTTTTTTTGTTTACTTTTAGTGTTTATATAAACATTAAGATGTTACATTTCAAATTACGAAGTATACTTGTTATTGTTTTCTATTGAAATAACAATTGACCTTTTCGATGGTTCATTACTTTGAATATTGTAAAAATTTGGAAATAGTCTTTTATTTACAATAAATTTTTCCACAATGTACTTAGTTTACTCTTGACAACTCAAGTACAATTACTTATGGAACATTTCACCATGGAAAGTTTGGGTGAAAATATGCCCTTAGACTTGAAATTAAAAGCAAAGTCTAAATTAAAAGCATCTCTCGATCATTGTACCAGAACTTGCTCACAAGCTCAAGCTCATCTGATGTGGAGCCTAGCTTGTTTGAGTTCTATTAGTCTTTCTTTAATTATTCTCTTACTTAGCAGGTTTTTAAATCCCATGAATTAATAGACTATGAAGAGCCAGCTGTAAACAATGAACCAATCAACTATGAGGAGCAAGGCATTAGTGTACCAACACCACATTACCCTTTCTAATAAAGTGTTGGGCACCACAATTTATATCACTTATAATGTAGCTTATTAGTTGAAATGGAGTGTCACGTTTAAGACCAAGTTCCCAAGTTCAAAGTTTAGTTAACATGGAGCCGTGAAAAGTAAGGTTAGTAACCTAATTTGACAATGAACGTTAGAAATATAGACAGACCAAAATACATTTCAAGCTTGTTCGAATATGAAAAACTTGACCCTTACATTATATCTCGATGGACAAAAAGGTGTTTAAGTGACTCTTGTCCATGGCTATTATCCATACATAGAACATATTGATGATTTGTATAATAAAGCTCAAAACATATCAAATCACACAAAGATTTAGAAAACTCCTTTACTTAGATGTGTCGATTTCCAATGATA
This sequence comes from Pseudotsuga menziesii, assembly GCA_001517045.1. Lineage (NCBI taxonomy): Eukaryota > Viridiplantae > Streptophyta > Pinopsida > Pinales > Pinaceae > Pseudotsuga > Pseudotsuga menziesii. The sequence goes on from LPNX010444544.1 coordinate 296,520, forward strand.
ATGCCTGGAGGTGCATCCAAATTTCACAACCACAAAGTCATAGACAAAAGACATGTAACCCCAGAGACCTAAAAACCAAAGAAACACTCATGCAATTGATCCCCATATCACATGATCATTCTGGCACTACGCCAAGCTCCATCGAAGTGAACGATGTTTATGAAGCTCCCCAATAAAAAATAGCTCTTATGGCATTGTAATCGAACAAACCTTGTGCAACCAGCCACCAAAATCTCAATGATCAGAATTTATACCTTGAGCTCTTTGTATAATCGCTTACCTCATGAGAGATTCGCTTACCTTTCTCAGGCCAACAGAGCCTCATGATAGACATGGCCTCATCAATCCCCAAAACACAGTGAACCATATTCATGGATGTCTACCTGAGTTTCTACTAAGACTTCTATTAAATTGACGAAGCCAAAATAACAAATCTAATAGCATTCTATGATATTGTAAAGCTATGCAATTTGATATGAAACATTCTTTTCTGAAATTCTAGATCTCTGAAATGTCAGAGGTAGAGATTTCTTCAAACCCCATCTCTACATAAAAAAAATGCTATAAAAAAACTAAGACAATTATTTAATAAATCCATCCATCCCAAATGAAAGCTACTTAATTAATAGCACTTATTGTGGAGACGAAGATGAAGATATATAGCTATGACCAAAATCTGAACAGAGTGGAATGGAATGAGAGCCTCTAGCATGCGTTTCTTAGTATCAAATGTAGCTTATTAACTTTAACCAACATTTTCTACAATTTCTTCACTCTTCCTTCCGTGGTAGACACAGGATACAGCTTCCATGAATTCATAAATTGCATCTTTGTGTTTTGAGGTGTCTCTAAAATGTGTTGGGCAATGAAACCCAATATTTGATGTCCTAGTAGAATCCACTGATTCTTTCTTTATATTGATTGTCTTTTGGAAATTTTCATTTCAAGAATGATAAAAGTAATATTTGTCATACTTTCATGGACACCTATTTTCCTAGACAACGCTTCTTATCTTTACTTAATACTTAATACATATGTAATTGAACCTCTATCCCATACAACTACAATGATGAGATATGGTTTACTGTATTTTCCTTGTTGGAATGATTTATTTATACGTTTTTAAAAGCAAAGTGCTATTTTATATGTCGCTAGATTCACATTATAATGAATCAAAATCGCAACACGAAGCCATCTACAAACCAGTAATTCTTCTCGTCTTACAGTCTGGCATTGTTTAACCATGTGATAGAGATGAAGTCACTGCATAACCATGGAAATGTATTTTAGATTAGACATGCCCAGTGTGTCATTGGATTGAATCCACTCCACTTCTGGAGGATTTGCCTCAAAAAAATAAAAAATAAAAAATCCAAACATTGGAAATCAATAAATCAAAACCCATCAGAGACTACACAACTTATTGAGTGATACCAGTACAAAAAATAGAGAAATCCTAACTTCATACAAGTGGTAATTCCAATTATGTATGAAGAGACTATCCTAGAACATATTTTTTACCAGACTCCCTGTTTGAAAGAGAATTTCAACAGGATTCAGAGCTGGTGACCAGCTTATATTTTGTCCTGAGCTTTCTCCCCAATATGATGCAAAGCATGGATTAAAGAAACATGCTGTGACAAACCACACTAGACCAAACTGAGATCCCAAACCCAAATAACGCTGCTGATGGAGAATAGGAGGAACCAAACCCTGAGATCTCCATTAATCCAAGATCAATGGCTGAAAGAAAAAATATTATAATGCATACTACCTTCTCTTCCTCATGATTTCATAGAACTGTAGCTGCCGAGTTGATGAGTGTGTGAGGATTGAGTGGATATGAATTCATCATTCATTAACGATCAACGAAGGAACATTTATGAAGGAATTCAATAATGCACTTTTAATGAGGCGTACAAGATGTTGGAACTTGTCCACAGTGCACTCTCTAGGGTAGTGGCCCGTGGGCTACAAAGGATTCGCCATTAACTCATCTATTCTTAGTTAATAAAAACAATTGAATTATGCTTCCTCTTCTGAAGTTAATGAAAACAACTTTCAATTATGGTTCTTTCACAGATGTCAGCTTCTAAATGTTTTTATTTCACAAATATGCTCTGAAATGGACAATGATCATCATCATAAAATCTCATCAGTCACCAGAATCTCTGCATAATCTCCACCAGCTCTTGGATTTCTTAGACCTTGTATTCTGCCTACTCCTCGGCACCTCAGGTTCTGGATGTAAGTTCTTGTGCATGAACAACAACTCTTGGAGATACCCCAACATCAGATTTAAGACCCAACAAGCTTCCTAACGTAATGCTTTTGTCAAAGAAGAAGGAACCTGTTGATTGCAATAAAAATGGAAAGGGATTAGGAATGTGTAAATATACATCTAAGTTGAAAGCAAGGGAGAAAGATAACCTACAATAAATATGTGCACCAGGGCCTTCACTAACCAGATGGAGGAAGGATAATCACTATCAAAATAACATGATTTGGGTCATGAAATAATGGTGATCAATGAGAAACATATCCATCTTAGCCATGATTGAAACAAAACCGATGAGAGCCATGGACATGATTCGGATTTACAGATATACAGATATGAAAACCCATCAAAAAAACTTATGATGGGCTATGCCCAGAGGCAATGGGGAAGGATAGGAATACACAAAAGTTTTTTGGGTTATCATTAACGAGAAAATATCCATTTGGGCCACCAGTAACAGCCTTCAATACACAACGAATCAACAAATTCTCTTTCTGGTTCACCATTAAAAAGCAAGGAAGAATCAGACACAATACCCAACAAGAATAACAAGTCTTGGTCTAAGCCAAAACAAACAATATAATAACTATACTCAGTCAAAACATACTCCATTTCTTTCATCATTAACAACATTGATGAATAGACATAGTCAATGCACCTTCATCAACAGCAATGGAACCAAAAACAGTTCATCAGAAAAACTGTTGCTAAATATTTATTTGGGTTTAAGAAAAAAAGTATCTGATCATTCATCAAAAGCATAGAAGAAACACAATCAATAGAAATTTATAAATCTGAGTGTGTGGGAAAATTGGGTTACCTCAATGTCTAAATTTGACGAAGAGTATGAAGAAAATCTTGGAGAAACAGCTACCATGGCACTCAAAAAATTGGGCTCTGTAGCTTTGATATTTTCCATGACTCTAACTCTTAAACTGGAGTGTTGAAAGCCTGAAGAAGCAGATCTAGCTCCCACCATTGATATCAATACATACCATACATGATTTTCAGCCCGTTGTTATCAACCCAAATGGCACTTCTCCATCCGAGTGCCAACACTTCATATGTTGGTACACAAAAGGACACTTTTGGATTGAAGGTTGCCTAAACACTATATACGGGCATGACATGAGATGCATTCACTATCCAACCAGCTTGCCATTTTACCTTTCTATATGTTGATTACTGTACATGACTATCTCCACAGCAACTCACGTACATGCGTGACTATCTTCTTTGACAACCCGCATACTGTACGTGACTATTCTCATTGCAACCCACGTACAAATTTGTACACGGGTTTCCCTTATAGTAACTCGCGTGTTATACACGGGTTTCCAGTATCAATAGTCGCGTACACATCTATTCGAAATTAAAAATAATAAAACACGATTAATGGAGATTTTTTGATCCCTAATCATTAACTATCTCAGCTATCTCAACCTCCTCAACCTTCGAAACTACTCTATTTCCCGAAGTATAAATAGAGGCCTTGGGGAGGGCATTAATAGGATCAATCTTGGAGAGCAAAGTTATGCCGGTGGTATATCTTCAGAAGTCTTTGGAGCAACAGAAATCAGAGTCCTTTGGTTGCAGAGGAGTCCTTGTCTCAAGTGTTGGGTTGTACACTTATCTCATTCACTATTGTTAATAAAGAAAATTCTTCTTCCAACTTTGTGTTGAGTCTCTTTCATGTATCATGGTTGATGAATATTTTTTATTAAGAACTCTATATATTGTTTATCTAACCTGTCATATATACATGTATAATATTGTACTTGGAGAATTTGTTCTTTGTAGGTGAAGGAGGTGCATCCCTGAAAGCTTTGGAGAGAAGCAGAGCGGGAGAAGAGAAACCTTGGATCAACCGTCGTTAATCGGGTGAGTTCAACATTTCTTCCTATTCCTTTTCTATACTTTAAAGCCGATTGTCTGCAAGTTTTAGAAGTACGTTGGTAACCCATACCCTAGGTTACAAGGGTGTTTATTCCTGAACAACAGAACTGACGACTCCGCTGGGGAGCCCAGACTACTGTGGGTTATTTCTGTAGATCAGTGACCAGTCTTTGCCTTGATTTTATGTGTGGTGTTCTGTCTTGGTTCATGCTTAGAGTGGTGTCTAAAGACCTTGAAAAATTTTCTTTTTATTAGAAAATTTTATACCTGTACATGGGCTGCCTTTGCACATAGTCGCGTATAGAGGCCTGCGTACGCGGGTTTCTCTCTAGGACAGTCACGTACAGTACGCGGGTTGACCTTGTACACAGTCGTGTACAAGCTTGAGCATTGAAATTTTTCGGCTAGGGTTTGCTTGTCCCTGTCCCTCTTTAAAGTTTGTTTGCTAGTTGGTCTTCCTTATAAATATTGCACTGTGAGTTTGATGACCTTGTTAGCCACACCTTGTGCTTTCTTGTAAAGCCCTTGAGTTCTTATTGTTTTGATTGTCTTCTGTTAGCATCTTGAAGTGGATTTGCCTATTTGGGTTATAGGTTCAAGTGTTAGTTGTTTGAATCAGTGATCAGGGTTCTAGACGTTGTATATCCCATTCTATGTTCAGATAGTATTCGGTTTGCCACTTGCCTTTGCGTGATCTTAGTGATATCCTTTCATTGTGTCCACCCAAGCTAGGGTTCCAAGTCTTCCTTAGGTGGTTGATTTTTGGTCTTATTAATCTATTTAATTCACTTTGCTTACTTTATACAGCTAGTTTAATTCAAGCATACTCAATTTTTGTGCATTTAGGTGCATAGTAGTCTTTGAGCATTTTAAAAAGTGAAAAGAAAACATTTAGAAACTTTTGCATTTGAATTGTGTATAGTAATTTTGTTTTCAGTTTTTGAATAAAATCTCAAAAATTACAAAAATATAGTCTTAGTTTTCTCTTTATCTGTTGTATTTTCATCAGTTTATATTTATAAAAGATAAATAAAAGAACATATGTTTGCTTTTTATGCATGTAGATTAAGTTTTTAGTCTAGATTGCATGGCATATCATTGTTTTTGAAAAAAATAAAAAAGAATTTGTTCTTTTGTGGCTTTCAAGTTTCTATTTGAAAAAGAAGAAGAGAATAGTTTTTGCTTTTTTGCATTTCATTTCTCTTTGTTTAGTCATTTTGTTTCAACTTTGAGTCAAAACACCACATAAATTTCATGTCATTTACCCTTTGATTAAAAACAACCCTTAAAATAAACGATATAATTTAAAAATTATTAGTAAGTTTTATTTTATAGGGTCATACACCAACTAGCTTAGACTAGACTTGTGGGATAGGGAGTTTAAACTCTCCACAAGTGTTTAAATTCAGACGTAGTTGACCAATCACTAGGTAATCCCTTTTCTACGTTGATTATATCTAGGAAGCTCCTCTCAAACAGGAGTTAAGCACGAGGCCGTGTGGGGACTTGGACTGAGGAGATAATCCTCTGATTCCTTGTCAAAGCGTAGACCAAGGTTTTTGCGCATCTGGGGATTCTGTCTTCGACAGGGTTTCGGGCTTTGCTACCCTACCCATCCGTACGAACCAGGCTTGCAACTGTCCCCCCAGACTTTTAATATAGTTAAGGTAGCCTTTAGTCTCTTTGACATCTAGGGTTCATACACAGGTACACCGGAAGGCTATTTCTGGTTGAACTTGGACGAGCTTGGAAGGTAACCCCGGTAGAAGGTGTGGGAGGGCGGTGGGTGATTCCTCCGCTTGTTCCTAAGAACATCTACAGGGACACCAAGTAACTGTCTATCAACTTTCTTCTGGAAAGCATATCTTATACCTGTTTGTCTGTTTGGGTTTAGGAATTTTTTAGTGAGTGCTGTGTTGTTTGTCTGTACTTAGTGTGCCTTTAGGTGTGCGCTTTGTAATTTTGGTTTCCTTTCAACCTCAGACTTTGTCTCCTAGTTTGAAAATATGGCTAACACCCCTTTGAACACCAACCAAGAGATCCCCATGCTTGTAACTCCTTGTACTAATCCTCTCATCGGGAATGTTGGTGTTCCCTTGATGGCCACCCTGAATCTTCCTGGATTCACCCTAGGGATACCAGTGTGGTTGTTTTCCACTCCAAATATCCTGAATGCTCCTGGTGCTTCTCAAGTAAGCTCCTTATATAAAGGGCATCAAAACACTGCTTCCCCTTCACCTGTAGTTGATTTTCCTCCTCCTTCTACCTCATGCAGTGAAAGTATTGATACTAGTAATCGACAGTCTAAAAGGAGTAAAAGAAGGAGGAATATGAAGAAGGCACATAAGCAAGGGGGCACCTGTTCCACCTCTGCAAGTCAAGTTGAACCTCACCACCCAAGATCTGAAGTTCATGCTGGGGGCACCTATCCAACCTCTGCAGGTCATGTTGGATCTAAGCACTTAACCTCTGCAAGTCAAGTTGATCTTCACCATCCAGCCTTTGTTAATCATCCTGGTGGGATCCTTCCAAACTTTCTAGTTCATGTCAGATCCAGTCACTCAGCCTCTGTAAGTCATGCTGAGGGCACCTGTTCAAACTTTGATGTTCAAGTTAAACCTCCCCATCCAACCTCTGCAAGTCATGTTGGATGCATCCACCCAACCTTTGTAGTTCATGCTGGGGGCACACACTCAACTGCTACAAATCATGTTGATCCCAAGCATTCAGCCTCTGTAGTTCATGCTGGTGGTGCCCATCCAACCTCTGCAGGTCATGTTGGACCTAGGCTTTCAGACTCTGCGAGTCATGCTGGGGGCAGTCTCTCAGCCTCTGTGGTTCATGCTGGAGACAATCTATCAGCCACTGCGAGTCATGTTGACATTGTTGAAAAGGCTACCCATTCAAAACACAAGCCCAAGTTTCCTTCTAATCTTTGTGAGGGAGACCACCTTACTTATAAATTCCCTTCTATCGTGGAGATGCGAAGAGTTTGGTTTCAGGGTCATCCCATTTTTGAACATTCTAAAGTTTTTCAACAACCAACCTCTCTTATTTAGGTTGGACCCAGTTACCCAGCCTCTGGTGGTCATGCTGGGGGCAAAATCTCAACCTATGTAGGTCATGCTGAGAGAAAAAATTCAACCACTGCTAGTCATGTTAACACCGTTGAGAAAACTGGTCATTTGAAGTGCAAACTTAAGTTCCCTTGTAAGCTATGCGAGGGAGATCATCTTACTCATCAGTGCCCTGCTATCATAGAGGTGCGAAGATTGTGGTCTGAGACTCAAGAATTTCCTTCTCCTGAACAACCTATAGTTTCTCAACAACCTACTCAACCTTTGGTTGATCAAGTGGTCGAACCAATCTCAAATTTGGTCGATCCCACTCTTCTTTCGGAGAGTGATCATGATGTGATTGAACCAATGTCATCTTTGGTCAATCCCACTCTCCCTTCAGAGAGTGACTTTCATGAATCAGTTGAATCGATTCCATTGTCGATCAATCCCACTCTTCCTTTAGAGAGTGAAGTGTCTGCTAGTCACACTTTCTTCACTGCCAGTTCAGAACTTACTGAACAGGGGGGAATTGAACTCGTTTCGGATCAACCCCCACCAAGCTCTCGGATTGCTTTCTTTGATTGGGATAGCCTAGTTGAGTTGTGCCTTCCTTATGATGCTCCTTTCCAAATAAAGGTCAAAGTTGAACCTTACAAAATTGCTTGTTGTATTGTTTATGAAAGATCCTCAGTTAGTATTTTGCCTGCTCGTGCTTGGCGAGGCATGGGATCTCCTAGCCTTGTGTTGACTGCTAGTCAGTTACTGGCATTTGATAGAAGAATTTGTATATCCTTGGGAACTCTTTCTCAAACACCTGTTACATTGGGAGGGAAGACCGTCTTAGTTGACTTCATGGTGATAGAAGAACCCTTGGACTTCAATATGCTCCTTAGTCGTGATTATGTCTATGCCATGCAAGCTGTGGTGTCAACATTATTTCATGTGATGTACTTTAATCATGGCGAAGAAATTGTCACCATTGATCAGTTGGATTTTCTTGATCCTTCTCCTGACCCAACTAGAGACCAGGTCTTTCCTTTATTGATTCCCAGTGTTTCTATAGACACTACCCCGCCACAGGTGAGCTATGTGGCCTCATGTCCTTTGTGTTCAATTGCTACTGAGAAGCAGCCTCTGTTTTCATGCTTACCGTCTCAGGAATTGGTCCTAGCAGTTGACCAAGTGAGTCATTCTGTACAGACTGTGGAGCCTTCTCTCCACTCTGTCAATCCATTTGAAAATTTAGACATTTGTCTTATCTCGGATGATCTCCTTCCTTCGGATGAAGTATTCCTAGAGTCCTTGATACAATTTGACCTTCTTATGGATGTTGATTCAGTTGTGACTAAGTCTAACCCTGACTTGCTTAATAATATTGATCTTTCTATTGATCGGCCTCCTTCTATTGGTCTTGTTGAGTCTTCGAACTCTCCCTTTGATCAGCAAGTCAATGATCCTGATGAGTTTGATTATTCTTATGAATTTTTCAACACCTGTGATACTAAGTTTGTTCCTGCAGACTCTATCTCCTTTTTTGATTTTTGCTTTCCTTATAAGGTTGATCTTACTGATTACAAACCCTCGAGCATTGGTGCTATAGAATCTTCTTCAGTCGATTCTGCCTTGACTTTACTTTTTATAGAAGATGGCAAAGTCACATGTGTTTCTGCCAAAGTGACCTGCATCAGATATTTTCTTCTGAATATGATTCTGATGTTGTTGTTTCTTGGAGACAGGATTTGTAGTTGGATTCACAACTTTTTATTGGCCTCGCCTTGTTGTTCAAGCTGTAACCGCACTTGCATGTGCCCTGCTCGCGCTTATGAGACTAATGCCCGCTTCCACGCTTTTAGCTCATTGTATAAGCCCTCATCTTTGTTCTCATCATTGCTCAGCCTTGTATCTTTTTGCCTTTGCAACTTGACACCTTTTAGCTTAAGGAGACTTTCCCCAAGTGTCTTTATCTTGCTCATGTTCCTTGCATTATGCAAATGTTTGTTCCTTGCGCTTGGAACTAGTTTCGCCTGTCTATGACATTCGTCTCCTCGCATTTAAAGCATTATTTTTTCTCTCCTTCGAGATCGTTAAAAAAAGTAAGGAGGCCATGAGTTGAATTTTCAAGACTTGTTAAAACTTCATGGGAAAGATATTGAGTTTCTTTAGGCCCAGGTCTGACTCCTCAAAATAGACTTGACTACTAAGTAAACTTGTCCGTTGAGGCTCGTTAAGAATATGTGAATGGGCATCCACATTGGTGGTATGTTATCACTTTCTCAGACCATGTGGAATAGTACGAGAAATGATCACTCTCTTTTCTACGGAATTGAGAAGAGTATTCTCAGGCATAGGTTTATCACATTTCCGGACCTGAGAAAAAGAACACCAGGTATGAGCTTAGTTTTCTCTTTTTCGTGCTCTGGGCCTAAACATGAAAAAGATTTCGAGTGTACTTTATGTCTTTGTCATGTTCGTTAAACACTAAAGAACAAAGCATCGATTTTATTGTTGTAAGCCCCATTTCTCGTACTCAAATGGATCTTTTCGAGTGATCTTGCCTTCCTTCACACTCATAAAACTCAGGCTATTGCTGCTTTTGAAGGAGCATTGCGTAGGTGGTAATTTAACCTTTTTCGGACCTTCCTGACCAAGTATGAAAAAGGTTCACCTTTTCTTCTACAGAAGTTAAGAGAGTTCTTCTGTGGTATTTTTTATACCTTTTCGGCCTTAGGAGACTGAATTGGACGAAAAAGGACCCCTTGGAGTCTTCTTTGGAGTTTTCAGACTCTCTAAATGTGAAAACACCAACTGAGCATGTACTAGTTCAGGCTCATTCAATCCACGAATCAGTGACACTATCAAGCAATATTCCCTCTTCTCTTCAAGCTTGTTAAAAAATGAAGAGAGACTCGAGTTGACTTTCCTGGACTCGTTAAAATTTAACAGGGAAGGTAAGGAATAAGTTTTCTCTTGGTTTTCAGTTAGTGGCAGCATGTCATCCTTGAACATAGCACTTTCTGTCTTTTTCGATACCCATGTCTCAGTGTTCACTTTCAGTTCAGCTATTACTTCAAGTTTTTACTCCTCCTCGTGTTAGCTCTACCTGGGGAATCTGATCATGTCTTCTACATGACAGATAAGTCTAGTTGTTCTATCTATAAAGTTAAAAGTTGCCTTGGGTCATCTCTATGTCATGCTCACTATTCAAGGACTTAACTCAATGTATGATCTATATTCTCATCCCATCATTGTTGTATCTATTATCACTTGTGCCTCCCTTCCTTTACCCAATTCCTAGTCACTCTTGTGATCCGTTGGAGGATCTATTGCCTTCCTTATCACAGTATGGTTCTGCATCAGCACTTCCTGATGACGAAGACCTAGAGTTTTGACAATCGTACCTCATGATTCACTTTCATTATTGGTGAATTCCTTTGCTTCAGTCATTGATTATTACTTATTGATTGAAAATCTGTTGAATCCGCTCCATGTTCGATTTCAACCTACATTTATTCACATGGCTTGGATTGTACTGGTTCTTTGGGATTGTTTATGAAGACCTTAGTTCCCTATCTATGGACTAAGTTGTGCAAGATTATGTTCTAACCATTTACACAGCTTCTAGATCTTTGAAGATTCATCATTATTGTATATTGTGGCTTCGATCCACCTTTGTAATATATGTGGTCTTGTACCCGTACTATATGATGTACTCAAATTTTGTAAAGGAGCTAGTGTTCTAGTATATTGAACATAGCTTCCTCAGATATGACTTTGTATATGACATTATTATATATTTGTTTTAGGTACTACCTTTGCTCCATTGGACTTTTGAGTTCTCCAAAGATAATGATTATAATGTATTTCGGCCATCGCTTCCCTCTAACCTCACACATTAGGGGGCATCTGTTATCAACCCAAATGCCACTTCTCTGTCCGAGTGTCGACACTTCATATGTTGGTACGCAAAATGACACTTTTGGATTGAAGGTTGCCTAAACACTATAGATGGGCATGACATGAGATGCATTCACTATCCAACCAGCTTGCCATTTTACCTTTCTATATGTTGATTGCCGTACGCAAAATACATTGGGGGCATCTGTTATCAACCCAAATGCCACTTCTCCGTCCGAGTGCCGACACTTCATATGTTGGTACACAAAATGACACTTTTGGATTGAAGGTTGCCTAAACACTATAGATGGGCATGACATGAGATGCATTCGCTATCCAACCAGCTTGCCATTTTACCTTTCTATATGTTGATTTCCATACGCGACTATCTCCACAGCAACTTGTGTACATACGCGACTATCTTCTTTGACAACCCAGGTACAGATCTGTACGCGGGTTTCCCTTATAGCAACTCGCATGTTATACGCGGGTTGCCAGTATCAATAGTCGCGTACACATCCATTCGACATTAAAAATAATAAAACACGATTAATGGAGATTTGTTGAGCCCTAATCATTAACTATATCAACTGTCTCAAGCTCCTCAACCTTCAAAACTGCTCTATTTCCCAAAGTATAAATAGAGGCCTTGGGGAGGGCATTAATAGAGTCAATCTTGGAGAGCAACATTAGGCTGGTGGTATATCTTTAGAAGTCTTTTGTAGCAGCAGAACTCAGAGTCCTTTGGTTTTAGAGGAGTCCTTGTCTCAGGCGTTGGGTTGTACACTTATCTCATTCACTATTGTTAATAAAGAGAATTCTTCTTTCAACTTTGTGTTGAGTCTCTTTTATGTATCATGGTTGATGAATATTTTTGATTAAGCAATCTATATATTGTTTATCTAACCTATCATATATACATGTATAAGATTGTACTTGGAGAATTTGTTCTTTGTAGGTGAAGGGGGGGCATCCCTAAAAGCTTTGGAGAGAAGGAGAGCGGGAGAAGAGAAACCTTGGATCAACCGTCGTTAATCGGGTGAGTTCAACATTTCTTCCTATTCCTTTTCTGTACTTTAAAGCTGATTGTCTGCAAGTTTTAGAAGTACGTTGGTAACCCTAGACCCTAGGTTACAAGGGTGTTTATTCTTGAACAACAGAACTGGTGACTCCGCTGGGGAGCCCAGACTGTTGTGGGTTATTTTTGTAGATCAGTGACCAGTCTTTGCCTTGATTTTATGTGTGGTGTTCTGTCTTAGTTCATGCTTAAAGTGGTGTCTGAAGACCTTGAAATTTTTTCTTTTTATTAGAAAATTTTATACCTGTACGCGGGTTGCCTTTGCACACAGTCGTGTACAGAGGCCTGCGTACGCGGGTTTCTCTCTAGGACAGTCGCGTACAGTACGCGGGTTGCCCTTGTACACAGACGCGTACAAGCCTGAGCATTAAAATTTTTGGGCTAGGGTTTACTTGTCCCTGTCCCTATTTAAAGTTTGTTTGATGGTTGGTCTTCCTTATAAACATTGCACTATGAGTTTGATGACCTTGTTAGCCACACCTTGTGCTTTCTTGTAAAGCCCTTGAGTTCTTATTGTTTTGATTGTCTTCTGTTAGCAACTTGAAGTGGATTTGCCTATTTGGGTTATAGGTTCAAGTGTTGGTTGTCTGAATCAGTGACCAGGGTTCTAGACGTTGTATATCCCATACTATTTTCGGATAGTATTTGGTTTGCCACTTGCCTTTGTGTGATCTCAGTGATTTCCTTTCATTGTGTCCGCCCAAGCTAGGGTTCCAAGTCTTCCTTAGGTGGTTGATTTTTGGTCTTATTAATCTATTTAATTCACTTTGCTTACTTTATACAGTTAGTTTAATTCAAGCATACTCAAGTTTTGTGCAATTAGGTGCATAGAAGTCTTTGAGCATTTTAAAAAGTGAAAATAAAACATTTAGAAACTTTTGCATTTGAATTGCGTATAGTAGTTTTGTTTTCAGGTTTTGAATAAAATCTCAAAAATTACAAAAATATAGTCTTAGTTTTCTCTTTATCTGTTGTATTTTCATTAGTTTATATTTATAAAAGAAAAATAAAAGAACATATGTTTGCTTTATATGCATGTAGATAAGGTTTTTAGTCTAGATTGCATGGCATATCATTGTTTTTGAAAAAAATAAAAAGAATTTGTTCTTTTGTGGCTTTCAAGTTTATATTTGGAAAAGAAGAAGAGAATAGTTTTTGTTTTTTTGCATTTCATTTCTCTTTGTTTAGTCATTTTGTTTCAATTTTGAGTCAAAACACCACATAAGTTTAATGCTATGTACCCTCAGATTAAAAACAACCATTAAAATAAATGATATAATTTAAAATTTATTAGTAAGTTTTATTTTATAGGGTCATACACCAACTAGCTTAGGCTAGACTTGTGGGATAGGGAGTTTAAACTCTCCACAAGTATTTAAATTTAGACGTAGTTGGCCAATCACTAGGTAAACCCTTTTCTACGTTGATTGTATCTAGGAAGCTCCTCTCAAACGGGAGCTAAGCACGAGGCCGCGTGGAGACTTGGACTGAGGAGATAACCCTCTGATTCCTTGTCAAAGCGAGACCAAGGTTTTTGCGCATCTGGGGATTCTATTTTAAACAGGGTTTTAGGCTTTGCTACCCTGCCCATGCGTACAAACCAGGCTTGCGACTGTCCCCCCAGACTGTCAATATAGTTAAGGTAGTCTTTAGTCTCTTTGACATCTAGGGTTCATACACAGGTACACCGAAAGGCTATTTTTGGTTGACCTTGGACGGGCCTGGAAGGTAAGCCCGGTAGAAGATGTGGGAGGGCGGTGGGTGATTCCTCCACTTGTGCCTAAGAACATCTACAGGGACTCTAAGTAACTGTCAATCAACTTTCTTCTGGAAAGCATATCTTATACCTGTTTGTTTGTTTGGCTTTAGAAATTTTTTAGTGAGTGCTATGTGGTTTGTTTGTACTTAGTGTGCCTTTAGGTGTGTGCTTTGTAATTTTGGTTGCCTTTTAACCTCAGACTTTATCTCCTAGTTTGAAAATATGGCTAACACCCCTTTGAACACCCATTAGAGGAAATTTCAACTCAAAATGGGCCTTTTAACTTTTATTCAAATTCCATGTCATCATGTGTTAGCCAATGAAATTGCTTTAAATTTGAAATACCGTATAGGTCTTAAACACTTTTTTAATATAAATTTGAGGATAGGTATCATAAAAAAAAACTACTTTTTTTGTTTGTATTTTTGACATATCTCCCTGTGTTTTTACTCAAATTTCGATGGGGAGAGCTCATTGGATGCGGAATTAAATTCTGCATCCAATGAGCTCTCCCGATCGAAATTTGAGTAAAAGCATCATTCCGTTTTTTCAGGTATTTCTTGTTTTTGGGGTAGCGGGGTCCGTCAAAAGTATGCTGAGTGGGTACTCGTTGGATGCGGAATTTAATTCTGCATCCAATGAGCTCTCCCGATCGAAATTTGAGTAAAAACACAGGGATATATGTCAAAAATACAAACAAAAAAGTAGTTTTTTTATTTTCTTCCTCCAAAATTAATAAATATTATTTTATTATTTTAACTATTATTTTATTAGTTCATTTTAGGAGGCCCATTTTGAGTTGAAATTTCCTCTAATGAACCAAGAGATCCCCATGCTAGGAACTCCTTGTATTATTCCTCTCACCGAGAATGTTGGTGTTCCCTTGATGGCCACCCTGAATCTTCCTGGATTCACCCTAGGGCTATTGGTGTAGTTGTTTTCCACTCCAACTGTCCTGAATGCTCCTGGTGCTTCTCAAGTAAGCTCCTTATATCAAGGGCATCAAAACACTGCTTCCCCTTCACATGTAATTGATTCTCCTCCTCCTTCTACCTCATGCGGTGAAAGTATTGATACTAGTAACCGGCAGTCTAAAAGGAGTAAAAGAATGAGGAAAAGGAAGAAGGAACATAAGCAAGGGGCACCCGTTCAACGTCTGCAAGTCAAGTTGAACCTCACCACCCATCCTCTGAAGTTCATGCTAGGGGCACCTATCCAACCTCTGCAGGTCATGTTGGATCTAAGCACTCAACCTCTGCAAGTCAAGTTGATCTTCACCATCCAGCCTCTGTTGATCACGCTGGTGGGATCCTTCCAACCTTTCCAGGTCATGTCGGATCCAGTCACTCAGCCTTTGTAATTCATGCTGAGGGCACCTGTTCAACCCTTGATGTTCAAGTTGAACCTCCCCATCCAACCTCTGCAAATCCACCCAGCCTTTGTAGTTCATGCTGGGGGCACACACTCAACTGCTGCAAATCATGTTGATCCTAACCATTCAGCCTCTGTAGTTCATGCTGGTGGTGCCCATCCAACCTCTGCAGGTTATGTTGGACCTAGTCTTTCAGCCTCTACGAGTCATGCTGGGAGCAGTCTCTCAGCCTCTGTGGTTCATGCTGGAGACAATTTTTCAGCCACTGTGAGTCATGTTGACACTGTTGAAAAGACTACCCATTCAAAACACAAGCCCAAGTTTCCTTGTAAGCTTTGTGAGGGAGACCACCTTACT
>LPNX010444544.1:312257-345660 GCA_001517045.1 Pseudotsuga menziesii
AGTTTTGTTTCATGGTCATCCCGTTTTGGAACATTTTAAAGTTTTTCAACAACCAACCTCTCTTAGTCAGGTTGGACCCAGTTACCCAGCCTCTAGTGGTCATGCTGGGGACAAAATCTCAACCTCTGTAGGTCATTTTGAAAGCAAACAGTCAGCCATTGCTAGTCATGTTGACATCATTGAGAAAACTGGTCGTTTGAAGTGCAAACTTAAGTTCCCTTGTAAGCTATGCGAGGGAGATCATCTTACTCATCAGTGCCCTGCTATCATAGAGGTGCGAAGAGTGTGGTCTGAGACTCAAGAATTTCCTTCTCCTAAACAACCTATAGTTTCTCAACAACCTACTCAACCTTTGGTTGATCAAGTGGTCGAACTAATCTAAGATTTGGTCGATCCCACTTTTCTTTCAGAGAGTGATCCTAATGTGATTGAACCAATGTCATCTTTGGTCAATCCCACTCTCCCTTCAGAGAGTGACTTTCATGAAGCTGTTGAATCGATTCCATTGTTGATCAATCCCACTCTTCTTTTGGAGAGTGAAGTGTCTGCTAGTCACATTTTCTTCACTGCCAGTTTAGAACTTACTAAACAAGGGGAAACTGAACTCGTTTTGGATCAACCCCCACCAAGCTCTCAGATTGCTTTCTTTGATTGGGATAGCCTAGTTGAGCCGCGCCTTCATTCTGATGCACCTTTCCAAATAAAGGTCAAATTTGAACCTTACACGATTGCTCGTTGTATTGTTGATGAAGGAGCCTTAGTTAGTATTTTGTCTGCTCATGCTGGGCAAGGCATGGGATCTCCCAGCCTTGTGTTGACTACTAGTCAGTTATTGGCGTTTGATAGAAGAACTTGTATAGCCTTGGGAACTCTTTCTCAAACACTTGTTACTTTGGGTGGGAAGACCGTCTTAGTTGACTTCATGGTGATAGAAGACCCCTTGGACTTCAATATGCTCCTTGGTCGTGATTATGTCTATGACATGCAAGCTGTGGTGTCAACATTCTTTCGTGTGATGTACTTTAATCATGACGAAGAAATTGTCACTATCGATGAGTTGGATTTTCTTGATCATTCTCTTGACCCAACTAGAGACTAGGTCTTTCCTTTATTGATTCCCAGTGTTTCTATAGACACTACTTCGCCACAGGTGAGCTATGTGGCCTCATGTCCTTTGCATTCAATTGCTACTGAGAAGCAAACTCTGTTTTCATGCTTACCGTCTCGGGACTTGGTCCCAGCAGTTGACCAGGTGAGTCATCCTGTATAGACTGTGGAGTCTTCTCTCCACTCTGTCAATCCATTTGAAAGTTTAGACATGTGTCCTATCTCGGATGATCTCCTTCCTTCGGATGAAGTATTCCTAGAGTCCTTGATACAATATGACCATCTTATGGATGTCGATTCAGTTGTGACTAAGTATAACCCTGATTGCTTAATAAGATTGATCTTTCTATTGATCGATCTCCTTTTATTGGTCGTGTTGAGTCTTCGAACTCTCCCTTTGATCAGCAAGTCAGTGATCGTGATGAGTTTGATTTTTCTTATGAATTTTTCAACTCCTGTGATACTGAGTTTGTTCCAGCAGACTCTATCTCCCTTGTTGATTTTTTCTTTCCTTATGAGGTTGATCTTACTGATTATAAACTCTCGAGCCTTGGTGCTATAGAATATTCTTCAGTCGATTCTGCCTTGACTTTACTTTTTATAGAAGATAGCAAAGTGACATGTGTTTCTGCCAAAGTGACCTGCATCAGATATTTTCTTCTAAATATGATTCTGATTCTTGTTGTTTCTTGGAGACAGAATTTGTAGTTGGATTCACAACTGTTTACTGGCCTCGCCTTGTTATTCAAGCTGTAACTGCACTTGCATGTGCCCTGCTCGCGCTTATGAGCCTGATGCCGACTTCCACGCTTTTGGCTCGTTGTATAAGCCCTCATCTTTTTTCTCATCATCGCTCAGCCTTTGCAACTTGACACCTTTTACCTTAAAGAGACTTTCCCTGAGTGTCTTTATCTTGCTCATATTCCTTGCATTATGCATAGGTTTGTTCCTTGCGCTTGGAACTAGTTTCGTCTGTCTATGACATTCGTCTCCTCACATTTAGAGCATTCTTTCTACTCTCCTTTGAGCTCGTTAAAATAGTAAGGAGGTCGTGAGTTGACTTTTTCGGACTTGTTAAAACTTCATAGGAAAGATATTGAGTTTCTTTAGGCCCAAGTCTAACTCCTCAAAATAGACTTGACTGCCGAGTAAACTTGTCTGTTCAGGCTCGTTAAGAATATGTGAATGGGCATCCACATTGGTGGTAGGTTATCACTTTCTCAGACCATGTGGAATAGTACAAGAAATGATCACTCTCTTTTCTACGGAATTGAGAAGAGTATTCTCAGGCATAGGTTTATCACTTTTTCGGACCTGAGGGACTAAATTTACAGAAATTGAACACCTAGTATGAGCTTAGTTTTCTCTTTTTCGTGCTCTAGACCTAAACATGAAAAAGATTCTAAGTGTACTTTATGTCTTTGTCATGCTCGTTAAACACTAAAGAACAAATCATCGAGTTTATTGTTGTAAGCCCCATTTCTCATACTCAAATGGATTTTTCCGAGTGATCTTAACTCAAGCTATATGCTGCTTTTGAAGGAGCGTTGGGTAGGTGGTAATTTAATCTTTTTCGGACCTTCTTGACTAAGTACGAAAAATGTTCACCTTTTCTTCTACGGAAGTTAAGAGAGTTCTTCTGTGGCATGTTTTATACTTTTCCGGCCCTAGGAGATTAAATTGGATGAAAAATGACCCCCCCTGGAGTCTTCTTTGGAGTTTTCAGACTCTATAAATGTGAAAACACCAACCGAGCATGTACTAGTTCGGGCTCATTAAATCTACGAATCAGTGACACTATTAAGCAATATTCCCTCTTCTCTTCAAGCTTGTTAAAAAATGAAGAGAGGCTTGAGTTGACTTTCCTGGACTTGTTAAAATTTAACAGGGAAGGTAAGGAAGAAGTTTTCTCTTGGTTTTTAGTTAGTGGCAGCATGTCATCCTTGAACATAGCAGTTTCTGTCTTTTCTGATACCCATGTTTCAGTGTTCACTTTTAGTTCAACTGTTACTTCGAGTTTTTACTCCTCATGTCAGTTCTACCTAGGGAATCTGATCATGTCTTCTACATGACAGATAAGTCTAGTTGTTCTATCTATAAAGCTAAAAGCTGCCTTGGGTCATCTTTGTGTCGTGCTCACTGTTCAAGGACTTAACTCAATGTCTGATCTATATCCTGATCCCATCATTGTTGTATCTGTTATCATTTGTGTCTCCCTTTCTTTACCCAGTTCCCAGTCACTCTTGTGATCCGTTGGAGGATCTATTGCCTTCCTTATCACACTATGCTTCCACATTAGCACTTCCTGACGACGAAGACCTAGAGTTTTGACGATCATACCTTAGGATTCACTTTCATTATTGCTGAATTCCTTTGCTTCAGTCCTCGATTATTACCTATTGACAATATGTTGAATCCGCTCCATGTTCGACTTCAACTTACATTTATTCATATGGATTCGATTGTACTGGTTCTTTGGGATTGTTTATGAAGACCTTAGTTCCCTATCTATGGACTAAGTTGTGCAAGATTATGTTTTATCCATTTACACAACTTCCAGATCTTTGAAGATTCATCACTATTGTATATTGTGGCTTCGATCCACCTTTGTAATATACGCGGTCGTGTACCCGTACTATATGATGTACTCAAATTTTGTAAAGGAGTTAGTGTTCCAATATATTGAACATAGCATCCTCAGATATGACTTTGTATATGACATTATTATGTATTTGTTTTAGGTACTACCTTTGTTCCATTGGACTTCTGAGTTCTCCAAAGATAATGATTATAATGTATTTCAGTCATCGCTTCCCTCTAACCTCACACATTATGGGGCATCTGATATCAACCCAAATGACACTTCTCCGTCCGAGTGCCGACACTTCATATGTTGGTACACAAAATGACACTTTTGGATTGAAGATTGCTTAAACACTATAGATGGGCATGACATGAGATGCATTCACTATCTAACCAACTTGCCATTTTACCTTTCTATATGTTGATTGCCGTACGCGACTATCTCCACAGCAACTCGCGTACATACGTGACTATCTTCTTTGACAACCCACGTATTGTATGCGACTATTCTCATTGCAACCCGCGTACAGATCTGGGTTTCCCTTATAGCAACTCGCGTGTTATATGCGGGTTGCCAGTATCAATAGTCCCGTACACATCCATTCGACATTAAAAATAATAAAACACGATTAATGGAGATTTGTTGAGCCCTAATAATTAATTATCTCAACTTTCTCAACCTCCTTAACCTTCGAAACTACTCTATTTCCCAAAGTATAAATAGAGACCTTGGGGAGGGCATTAATAGGATCAATCTTGGAGAGCAACGTTATGCTGGTGCTATATCTTCAGAAGTCTTTGAAGCAGCAGAACTCAGAGTCCTTTGGTTACAGAGGAGTCCTTGTCTCAGGCGTTGGGTTGTACACTTATCTCATTCACTATTGTTAATAAAGAGAATTCTTCTTCCAACTTTGTGTTGAGTCTCTTTCATGTATCATGGTTGATGAATATTTTTGATTAAGCACTCTATATATTGTTTATCTAACCTATCATATATACATGTATAAGATTGTACTTGGAGAATTTGTTCTTTGCATGTGAAGGATGTGCATCCTTGAAAGCTTTGGAGAGAAGTAGAGTGGGAAAAGATAAAGCTTGGATCAACCGTCGTCAATCGGGTGAGTTCAACATTTATTCCTATTCCTTTTTTGTACTTTAAAGCTGATTGTCTACAAGTTTTAGAAGTACGTTGGTGACCCCAGACCCTAGGTTACAAGGGTGTTTATTCCTGAACAACACCCGTTTTTTGCAGATACCCAAAAAGATTGTTCGTTGTGGCCCACTAATCTCAATGAGCCTGGGAAGCGTGTTGTAGAAGGCCATCTGATTATTATTAAATAACATGTATTTTGAAGGACTGCACATCTGCCCTCTGGCTTTGGTATTACAATGCAAGGGCTTCCTCACAAGGGCCATTGTAAGCATAGCCTTTAATTGTTTCGTTCCACGCTAAGACATCCAGTCACAGTGAAGGAAACCTACTTTCAATCTTCGTAGTGCAGGAAAACTTGTGGATTATGGACCGAAGGAAGAGAAGCAAACGCCCATAAGACCAAAAGCAGATTAAAATGCAATGTCATTAACCTGCAAATGTCCGACTTCTGCTTAGGAGGGCGGGAGTGTTGTTTGAATTGATAAGAACGGAAGGTGGGTGGCGAATTGAATGCAGGGGAGGGACGTCGAGGAGGGGAGATGACGATGGACGACGAGGGTTAACGACGTCGATGGACCGCAACAACATTGGACTAACAGATTTTGGCGATCCACGGAGGGCCGGCAACTGGGAGATTGGCCGATCCGATGGTTGGAGCGCTGACGCGACGATTTCCGCCGGACAAAATCATCGCGTCGGTAACTTACTCCCAATAGTTGTAAGCCTTAAACACATCTGAAATTTAACCAAAAATAACAAAAAAAAAGAAATGAAGTCATGTACCAGTGAAAGATTTCACCTAAAATTTCACCGTCGAGGAAATCGTCGCATATATAAACAGCTCTATAGAACATTGCCTGAAATTTTAAATTAAACTTCTTTATAAAATATTCAATAAACCTAACTTTTTGTCAAGTTGGACCACGAACGTCGCGCCCGTAAGTAAACGGCCGCCCGGTTCCTGTGCGCCGCCGCCGTCAGTGTAGGCTGGCAGGGGGTGACATCTCTTCGCTTCCCTAGTTTCTCGGTAACAAGTGGCTGACAGAACGGCGTCATAGTAGCAGTGTGAAAAGGAGGTCCCTAGTGGTGGAGGGGTGGGGTCCTCGGAGTGTGAAAAGTGGTCAATGGCCACTGTTAAAAAACGGCGCCTCGCTCTTCCGAATCCCGATTCCAATTTCCGGGCCTGCTTGCTTTCACGAGACAAGACCATCTTAGACGTCAAGCTCTAGCGCTCTTGCATTATAATTTATGACTATAGTACCATGGCCGAGGAGTGAAGTCCCGTCAATTATATCTGGAACGTATAACGGGTCGTTCCCGGCGCCTGTGGAATCCCGACAATAAGGTTCAGCATCCGGAATCCCGACGGTGGGTCAAGCATGGAAATGCAGCGGGCGAGGTTGACCGGGCGTCCCTGCGTGTTGCAATTTCCCTGGTTTCAACTTTCGTCTCCTGTTTGCCGCCGCCCTTTCTACAGAGGAATCGCTGTCATGATTGATTATTCAAGATTTTCAGGTACGCAATTCCAATCCACACATACCAGCAGAAGGCATGCCGTGGGGAGAAGAGAATCATACATCCCATCCTTCCATGGCGCATATGATGGGCATCTAAAGTAAAGTAAGAGGCGTGAACTGGGGCCAGAGAAAGAATAAAGGCTATAAATACAGGACCTGCTGCAACATGATGGGATCACAGTTTCAAAACTTGTTCGTTCTTCATCTTCGTTATTAGTTGCTGCACGGGGTGCGCAGGAGTCGATCGTGTGACTTAGTTGTGGATCTAATGGGTGTGGACACCATCCAGATGGCGAGAGCGAGAGTGGGAGTGAAGGTGGAGATAGTTGCAGGAGGCGGCTGCGAGAAGGCTGTCAAGGAAACACATTTCAGAGGTGTGAGGAGAAGGCCATGGGGGAGGTTCGCCGCGGAGATTAGAGACCCCCTCAAGAAGACCAGAGTCTGGCTCGGCACTTTTGATACCGCCGAGGAGGCCGCCCGGGCTTATGATAGCGCTGCCAGAAATCTTCGTGGCCCCAAGGCTAAAACTAACTTCCTTGATCTCTCTCCCCTTCACAGCGAATATAGCAGCCGCAGCGCCGACCTGTTGAGCAATGGCGTCACCAGCTCCGCAGATCAGTGGCCGCTGCGGCCATATTTGTATTCGAAGCAAGCTTCAGCCATGAGTTCAATCTCCTGTGCTCCTTCTGCTCTGCTTTCATCCCCCGACAACGATCAAGGCGCTTCTAGTTGCGTTACCATGGTGTCGGGCTCGCAAAATCCAGCTGGAGAGAACCAGACGCTCTCCAACAAAAAACGGAAGCTTTTGTTCGGCATCGATCTCATGAGATCTCGTGAGGACGATGCACCGATCTTTAGCTCCTCACGGCAGCAGGCTTCCTTTTTGTTGGATCTTAATCTGCCCCCGGCCGCTGACGAAGTCGATTAACTTATCTGACAGCTGTAAATTTCAGAAAGGGGTAGGGAACAACTTTTCTCTAAATGAGACGTAGCAGAGCTTGATCTATGCCTATGCCCTGTACACCTGTGACCTAACCAACCCAATTTTTGTGTCCTTTCTCCTAACTTTTAATTTCATGTACAGACGTTTGACACCAGTTTTTAATGTACAAAATTATCGGCCATTTTACAGCAATATACCTTTATTTATGACATAGAAACATACATGTATACCTTGTGGGATTATGTTTCTACGATGCATTTTTCGGTTGATTGGATTGCACATTTGCTTAAGAACGTACATGACAGTTGAGACAATTATTTTGCCACCAGAACTAGCGCTAATTTGAGGAGATTCATTATCTCTTTAAAATCTTTAATTCTGGGTTTTCCAATGCTGCGATTCATGGGCTGTCCAAGGTCTTTAAATGTTTATTTTAATTGATTTTTTTTAATGTCACAGTTGTTCGAAACAAAGATCATCATACAATGATGCTCATTTGCAAAATATGACAGGCACTTAACTGGCAGCTAGCCTTTCCTAATTTACTTCAAATTATTATATATACACACGGTGTTTTTATATATATATATACATATACATATATACGTGTTTATTATATATATATATATACATATACATATATACGTGTTTATTATATATATATATACATGGTCTCGTAGAATGGCTTATAGAGATCAAAAGGGTTTTTTTTATTCATTTCAAATTTTAAAATATAAACATTATTTTAAATTGTAAAATAATAACATAAATTTATTTTAAATTTAGATTTACTAAATTATAGTACAAATAGAAAATTCAATTTTTTGAATTGAATTTTTTTTTATCTTATATAATTTTTTTTTCACATTTAAAAAAACTTACGTATAAAAATTTTGAGCTCTTATTTACCCTAAATAATTGCACATAGATTCTCTGCTTATTTTGTTCATTGAATACAAATTTTTGATTGTAGAAAGAATATATAATATAAATATATAATTTTTTTTTTGCTTTTTAAGTTTTAGTTTAAGGCCGTTTTTATATTTTATTTTTTATAATATATTAAATAAAGTTACAAAAGCATCTCCTCTGTCTCTACTCCAAGCATAATATAATAAACTAAATTGTAAAAAATGTAAACACTGCCCGAAATTGTAAAATATAAACTAAAGATATAAACTTTAGACCGAAGCTTGTTACCTTGCTATCTAAAGCATATTAATAATATTGATAGAGAAAACTCTATTTCACTCCAGCTTTATATATCAATCAGTTTGGAAAAACTGGCGTTGCCGTAATATTTGGATCTCTGTCCAGCTTGATATATCAATCAGTTTGGAAAAACTGGCGTTGCCATAATATGTGGATCTCTGCGGGTTCGAAATTCTTTCAGAAATTTCTTATTTCTGGTTTGTGTGTTTGTCGAGAGCTTCACTGCCGAAATATTTTCTTAGGAATTTTAAAATATTTATGAACTTTCACGGTAGTTCACAAGAAAGTTTCAACGTGTAAAAATCATGTAAAGAAGACAAATAACAATTTTATTTTTGCCCAAATCTTGTAATGAATTCACAAATAACAAGTTTATTATTATTTTTTTTGACCGGAGAAGCATTTTCTGGCTGTAAAATGAAATCCACATAAATGACCATGGCAGTAAAGCAACCCAACCTAAAGGCAACAAATACTCTACATGTTGTAGAGCATTAAATGCGACCGGGTGGCACAGTCCTTCGTCAGATCTTTTCCAAAGTAAGATTCAACGGCGAACAGTGCGATCGCCGTAGCATTTAATGCTCTACAGCATGTAGAGTATTTTTTGCAGAACAATCAAACAATCTGTGGAAACTCTGATGAGTAACCGTCCAAATGATGTCGACGACTCGTTAGAAAAATTAATGAGATCTAAACTGTGACCCTGCACTGAAAAGAGGATCTTAAGCCTTTTTATTTTCCTTTCGCGAACGCCAAGGTGCTAAATGCTCAGCACTAAATAAATTTATAGCTTGTTGTATTTTATGGTAAAGTGCTGTACTTCTCATATGCTAAATGCCCAGCACTAATAAATTATTAGTTTGTTGTATTTTATGGTAAACTGATTTCAAATTCCAACCCTGACGTGACGTAACTAACTTGTAACGTTCACGGAGCACTCAGTGCGGGGTAACAGGTATTTGACCATCCTTTATTGAATAGGTTGTATTTAGCTTTAAAAAGAAGTATAGTTTTATTTTTAAAAATAATTCTGACATTTGTGTTAGACAAATCGGAATACATAAATGTATTCCACGCCTGAAAAAAAACCATAAAATCGTCGAACTTTTAAGATCTCGCTTTACCTTTGTATTTTTTTGTTGAGATACACGTTGGCAACTTGGCAGTTGCCGTGAGCTGAGTGCCTGTGTGTTTACGGGCCCACCGATATGGCAGGTGAGGTGGGTCCGCGCCGACCCGCCGCCCATAATTTTTCTTTGTATTTGTCACTTGCACCCTCCTCCGTCACATCGACATTGTTGTGGCCCGTGGGTTGTGATGCCCATCAATATCGGAATCGTGGACATTGACACGATGGAAATCATAAACCTTTGATACACATTAATAACTAAATTTAAAACCCTTGATCTTCCACCGAAATTTAAGGCCGATATCATTTATCATTACAACTACTATATTTTCTATATTTTCACTATGATGAGTGTACTTAAATAGGATAGGATTAATACACCTTTAATTGTGAGTTAAATAGGATAGGATTAATACACCCTTCCTTTACTATTGCGTTTGTATTATATTATTATAGGAGGCGTGTAGAGTCAATTTTCTTCTTAAAGTTAAAACCATGGCCTTTTCTTTATGTATGTGTCAGGTCCAAGAAACCAATTTGAAGAAAACTCTTATGTTTTAGAATATTATTGTAAAGCCTTCGGTTTGAATAAAACTCTTATGTTTTAGAATATTATTGTAAAGCCTTCGGTTTGAATAAAACTCTTATGTTTTAGAATATTATTATTGTAAAGCCTTCGGTCGTGGGTGGCGATGGGCACCTTGCTCGATTGGTTCAGGTAGGTATGAAAAGTTGCAAGGCTATATGATTCTTGAGCAGTTAGTAAACGGAGGGGTGAAATATGATTCTTGAGCAGTTAGTAAACGGAGTGGTGAACTGTCCTTGAGTTTTCTCTATATGAGTTGGGATGCCTTTGGACGCACGAGCCAGATGTGGAGACCCAAGGGGTTAAGTGTTCTATTGTTGGCATATAGATTGCAAGTTAGGTTCACTTTGAATATGGAGTGGCTTACACAACACCTTATACACCTTATAAGAAGCAAATGAAGGACACTTCCACTATATAAGGAGGACACCCACATGTCCAAAGTAATTCAGATTTGGTAATCCTTATAAGGGTGGATAAGGTGCCCTTCAGTTGTATTAAGTTTGTGTTTGATTCACATGATGAATTGGACATCCTTGAGTGCACGGTAGAAGAGACATGACTTATAGGAGATAGGTTTGCAGATGCTTTATGGTATGAAGTGGAAAGTCTTGTAAGCAGTTGTGTGTTGGATAATTGTAGTTTGTAACAGAGTTTCATGAAATTGGTCGTGCTTTTTTGTTATATTTTGTAATTTTATTTATATATATAAAGTTAAGGTATCCACTTTGGGTGTCACTTATAAATAGACTATGTTGTGGTCTCTTTACTAGGATGAATGTTGTGTTCCTTGCACTGCATTGTTTTGTTATGTTCCTTGTGCTTCATTGTTTTGGCTAGGTACTATTGAAATATTGGTTAAGGATAAAAGTATCACTGGGATGTTTTAAGCCTATGGTTGGATGCGTGCCTCTACTATTGGATAAATTTGGTTGTGTTGAACTTGGTTGCACATCTAACATATGGTAGCTTAAGCCGAAGTTATGGTTAGATATTAACTAAAGAAGCATAATCCGGTCGTAGTAAGCACAGGTTGGTCTAGCCCATGTGGTCGAGGCAAAGCAATATCACACAACCGAAGATAATGAAAACAATTATTTTGGGCAAGACTCTCAGGGTTGGTGACCACTGTGATCATGGGAAATGTGAATGATAATTCTTTGATGATGCAATGATTAAAATTCTTAGCTAGCTCAAGAGGATTAAAGAAAGACAATTTCCATAACTAGGTGCATTTGTGCAATTAGCCAAGAACGTGACAAGATATTTTCCATGTACTTATGTCATTAAATACATTTGAAGCAACTCTCAACTTCCAAGAGAACTTTTGAATTAGAAAAAAATACACTTCTCATCTTGAGACTTGTGGGAGTAAACATAAAAATTTCACCTGCAAGGCCAATAACCCTCTTATTAGTTTTCGTCTGCCTTTAACAAGGTCTCTTAGTAATTGATTTGGGTGCCTTTACACATCGATCTTCACAAATTTAACTTATAATGTGTTTTAGTTTTATTCATATAATCATTTTCAAGTTCAATGTAGGAAGAAATGTGCTTTCTTGCTATGTGGACTTACCTTGTGGTTTTATATGATTTTGTCATGGCTTCTCTATTAGATGTGTTGATCATGAATACAATGCAATATCTCCTAAGTTAAACTATGTGTTGAAAACAATTCCCAAAAACATTCGATTGAATATTAATATTCTTTCTTAGTCAACTTTTGATATTAATCTCTTCACGGTAAATATATTTTTCATTCCCTCATGTCCTAAGTTCTTCCTAACATTTTAAACAATATTGCTTAGGGAATTTACTTACAATGGATGCACCAGTTGCTCTAACAAAGCTTCAACAACATAAGAATTTACTTACAATGAATGCACTACCTTCTTTAACAAACCTTTATCGCCATTGCCTCTCCATGCCAGCTCTTGTTGCAACTACAATTATTTAATCATGTATGGGCTAAGGCTTATAACGAATAGTTGATCAACAAAGTGATAGTTGCTATCATGATCGACCCTATTATATAGGAGGGCATATCTTCTAATTATGTAAAGTAAAGGCCTACTAGAACACTAAAATGGCTTTGGCATCTCTAAAAATAGCTCTTACCTTATGAAACAATCAAACTACCTTGTATTATAGGTTAAGATTTACTACTAGTTGGATAGAAGAATTATCCAAATGAAGGCATTATGAGCTTTGTATGATTCAAGGTATGTAATTGTATGTGTACATGTAACACATTCTTTAATGATCAATTCTAAATAATTTATTCAAAAATATTTGTATGTTTATATTCTTTCATTTATCAAGAAGAAAACACAAAGGAAAAATATCCTAGGGTTCTGGAAAAGTGGGAGAAGATAGCATGGTTGGATGCGTGCCTCTACTATTGGATAAATTTGGTTGTGTTGAACTTGGTTGCACATCTAACATATGGTAGCTTAAGCCGAAGTTATGGTTAGATATTAACTAAAGAAGCATAACCCAGTCGTAGTAAGCACAGGTTGGTCTAGCCCATGTGGTCGAGGCAAAGCAATATCACACAACCGAAGATAATGAAAACAATTATTTTGGGCAAGACTCTCAGGGTTGGTGACCATTGTGATCATGGGAAATGTGAATGATAATTCTTTGATGATGCAATGATTAAAATTCTTAGCTAGCTCAAGAGGATTAAAGAAAGACTATTTCCATAACTAGGTGCATTTGTGCAATTAGCCAAGAATGTGACAAGATATTTTCCATGTACTTATGTCATTAAATACATTTGAAGCAACTCTCAACTTCCAAGAGAACTTTTGAATTAGAAAAAAATACACTTCTCATCTTGAGACATGTGGGAGTAAACATAAAAATTTCACATGCAAGGCCAATAACCCTCTTATTAGTTTTCGTTTGCCTTTAACAAGGTCTCTTAGTAATTGATTTGGGTGCCTTTACACATCGATCTTCACAGATTTAACTTATAATGTGTTTTAGTTGTATTCATATAATCATTTTCAAGTTCAATGTAGGAAGAAATGTGCTTTCTTGCTATGTGGACTTATCTTGTGGTTTTATATGATTTTGTCATGGCTTCTCTATTAGATGTGTTGATCATGAATACAATGCAATATCTTCTAAGTTGAACTATGTGTTGAAAAAAATTCCCAAAAACATTTGATTGAATATTAATATTCTTTCTTAGTCAACTTTTAATATTAATCTCTTCACGGTAAATATATTTTTCATTCCCTCATGTCCTAAGTTTTTCCTAACATTTTAAACAGTATTGCTTAGGGAATTTACTTACAATGGATGCACCACTTGCTCTAACAAAGCTTCAACAACATAAGAATTTACTTACAATGAATGCACTACCTTCTTTAACAAACCTTTATCGCCATTGCCTCTCCATGCCAGCTCTTGTTGCAACTACAATTGTTTAATCATGTATGGGCTAAGGCTTATAACGAATAGTTGATCAACAAAGTGATAGTTGCTATCATGATCGACCCTATTATATAGGAGGGCATATCTTCTAATTATGTAAAGTAAAGGCCTACTAGAGCACTAAAATGGCTTTGGCATCTCTAAAAGTAGCTCTTACCTTATGAAATAGTCAAACTACCTTGTATTATAGGTCAAGATTTACTACTAGTTGGATAGAAGAATTATCCAAATGAAGTCATTATGAGCTTTGTATGATTCAAGGTATGGAATTGTATGTGTACATGTAACACATTCTTTAATGATCAATTCTAAAGAATTTATTCAAAAATATTTGTATGTTTATATTCTTTCATTTGTCAAGAAGAAAACACAAAGGAAAAATATCCTAGGGTTCTGGAAAAGTGGGAGAAGATAGCATATATGATTTTTTTTTTAATTTTAATTGATATATATGCTTGGGATGTAAGGATTAATCTCTCACATAAAGAATGACTTGTAGAGTATACCAAATATTTTCTTCCGTATATTTAAGTTCATTATCAAACTTTAACTCTAATGGGAAGATCCACTTTTTCAAAGGTCTTCTACATGGGGCACATACAATCCTCCACCAACACCTTCTAGTTTATAAACCTCTCATCTTATCCTTTTCTCAACAAACGATTTCCAACCTACTAGGACCATAACCAATTTGTTCTAGTCCCTCTATAAATTTACTGTGCTAGTCCCTCTATAAATTTATAATTTTTCTTCTCATCTTCACTAACAAAAAGTGCTGTTGCTAGTGTTAGAAAAACAAGATCGCAGAGCAATAACAATAAAACAGATGCAAATATTAAAACATAAACACATTACAAGAGAGACACCAATATAACGTGGTTCACCCAAGATGGGCTATGTCCACACAGAAATTGCTAGTCCTTTATTATTATACCGTCCAACAAAAATGAAGGGATACAACCTGCAACAAACCCAATGCACTTCCTCTTCACTCTCTCACAGTTTCTCTCAGACAATCACAGAGATTGATTTACAATACTACAATGCAATACACAACCGTATTACAATGCTTTCCTTTTATAGGGGAAGTACCATGGGAAAATACCATGGGCCACCTAATACCATAGGCCCGTAAACTGTTGGACAACAAACATCCCAAAATTTCTTTCTGGGGCTTCACCCCTAAACCCCCTTTCTCGAGGGCATCTCTCCCAGACCCCCATTGTGGGCCGGATGGCCCCCAGACCCCCTTTCTTGAGGGTATCTCCCTCGAACCTCCGTTGTGGGCTCAATGGACCCTAGAGCCCCCAACTAAAGGGGATTGTCCCCCCCGAACCCTCGTGGGGGGAAGATGTACCCCACACCCCCTACTAGGATGACTGTAGAATAAAATTGGGATACACACACGACTGAGAAATAACATTTCTAAATCAATAAGATCAAACTCCACAACCAATAGTTAGTGGGTTTAAAACCTCACAAATATCCATTACAAAAAAATATTCTAGCTATTTCCACTTGATCCGCTACGAGCTTTATTTTTTCACTGAATGTAATGACTCGAGAATGATTTGGATTATCTAGAGAATGAAATGAAGGAAAAAATATAAAATCGAAATAGACCGACACATATATTGTAGAGAGAACAATATTATATAAATTAACCAAAATTATTTTAATGGAAATGGAAAAAGATTATGAATTACAAGGCAATACAAACTAGTTAGAATGACACTATTGAGAGATGTGTTGGCTATACTCATTCATAAGAAGACATTACAAGAGGCCAAAAGTGCCTTTTGACGTAAAGTGTGAAATCGTAAGTGATCCATATTTATGTGAGAATGAAATGAAATAACATATATAGAACCACACATATATTGCAATGAACACAATGATACAATAAACTTAGATTATGTTAAATGAATGAAACATAACATACTGTAAAATAAAAGCAACTAGAATGGTGGTAACTTTATCTCTAAGTAGTGATGTGGTGGCTACACTCATTTGTGACAAGATGATTACAAAAGCAGGTTGAAGGGACTTTTATTGTAATCATGATGGAAAAAAACACTAAACATCCAAAAACCTAACCCTAGGAGGTGAATCATAAAATGGTTTGCGAGCCCCATGGCGGTTACTTAAGGTGTTAACTTATCGGGGCCATAACTTTTGGATACAATATCTGTTTAGGGCGCTTAATATCCCATTGGAAAGGTCTAGGCAACAAGTACACATTTATGCCATTCAAACATGTCTTTGCTTGTGTGTGTACTATGGAATCACCAAAAAACGTCATTATGTTAAAGTAAATAACCCTCCTAGAGAACTTCCTAAGAATTCTAATGGGCCTAACCACACTCAAATCCACTTCCTAAGTCAACCATGAGTCAAAACCCTAATTTTGGGGGTGCATTCCTTGATTTGGGGAAGTTACTCCCTAATTTAAGGAAGAGTCTCAATTAAGACTAAAATTGCTCCACTAATTTAGTCATAACTTATTGCTAACTAACCCAAACACTCATTAGCGCCCTAGTTAGGCCAGTAGCACCCTTTTTGAATGATTTTAGGGACATACATGGTGTCATTTAGCTAATTGAGTGATCAATGAGTTCCTTAATCAATAACTCAATCTATGTCACATGCCCCAATTTGCAAAATGTTTTTATGTTTTAAGAAACATTATGTTATATTTTATGTTAAAGTTTGTAATTAATGACCAAGTGAGGTCAAGGATAATTTAATGTAATTTTAGAATATTTTATTAGTAAATAAATGAAAGATGAGACAACAGCTTAGGGAAGATGTTAAATGAGTGTTTTACTGGTAAGTTGATGGAGGAGGCTGGGTTGAGATCAGATTGACATGTGGTAGCATCCTCAAACTACTTCTAGCTATTGCAGGTGGCAACTTCCCTATTTTTGTGGTCATGATTCCCCAAGAAAGTGGAATAAGAGCAGGTGGCTCATTAAGTAAAAACTGACCCAAAATAATTAGGCATGCTAATAAAACTTCCCATTGTAGACAACTGAGGCTCCTCATTCTGGATTTGTGGTCATTCTGAGTGAATGAAGTGCACAAGAGAAATCGATGGAGGGGACTAGCTGAAGTAAGTTTGAGTGGATAAGTGCTGAAGACCTGAACTAGTGCAACTATTCTAAGCTGAGTTCATAATACTACAAGGAGAACTAAGTTAGTGCCGAACACTCAGTGGAGTTGCAGAGGATTTCTAGACTGCATCTCTCACCCAATACTTCTACCAGGTGGACCAGGAGACAAGCTCGGGGGTCCTGAGAATTGCAGTCCAGCTCTTCTCCAGGAGTTGGTTGGGAGGAACAGGTTCCTTAAGCTGTTTTCACCTCATCTATACTTCCAGGTTTTACTTGTTTAGTTTAGTCATTTAATTATTTACTGTATCTGGAAAGTTTAAGATTTATCAATGATATAGTATATTTCTGTTTTATTTTCTGTTAGGGATAGATAGGAGAAATGTATATGCTGTGAAAGTTAGTAACTAGATAGATTAGGGTAAATAAGTTGTGAAATTTCTGAGTTAATTGATACATAGAAAGAAAATACCTAAACTGTATTTTTCCATGCCTTTTGCAAGGTAGTACTCTAGTACAGTAGGTTAGTTTATTTTCAAACAGTGGATTCAATAAAGTATGTATGCAGATGCAAATGGTTATTTTCGACAGGATTTTCGTATAAATTGTTTATAGGATTTCTGTTGTATTTGTATTATTTACTTAAAAGTACTTAAACAAATTAAATAAAGATAGAGGAAAGCCTCATAGGTATTACACACTGGTATGTGTAATATTTTACACAGTAAAACCAGAAAAATTACATATTATAAATATAGTATGCTAATCATAAATAGATAATATAGAAACAGGTAACTATTAAGATCTAGTTTAACTTAACAAAGATAGTAATATAAGGTTAACAGTTACCCACTTAGCGCACCTTAGTGAAAATGAAAAACTAGGGTTAACATAAAAATGAAAACTAACTCTATAAATATTTAGAGAGGAATTAGGGTTTGTAAGAACTGTTATTTTCAAAATAAAATAAATTCACAATTATTAAATATCAAAACCTAACAGTATATTCCAAAAATACATAAAAGAGGTAAATTTATTCAATTAATATTGTTTCTCTATTTTATTTCTAGAATTCTTTTCCAAATCAATAATTAGGTTACTATCGAAGCATTCCACTGTAAAAATCCCTCAAATCATAATTCATTTGAAGAAGAACAAATTAATTAATAATCTACTTAAACCTAAACCCTCGAAATGTAATAACAATAAAAATAGCTAAAATGAACACAATATATAAATATTGACCAAACAGAGATACTGTTAATTCAGCTTTAAGCTGTAAGAATTCTTTTAATATCAAAAATAAAACTGAACAGACATAGTCACGGCCTACGACCTTTTTACATCACTAGTCAAGGCTTAAAATCCTGAATAAAAGTATCTTAAATACAAACATAGTTCACTTAAAACAAAACATCTGTTTCGGCTATGAAATCCTTTCCAAAAAGAAGTTCCGTGAGAACAACCACTAGGGATTTTTAAAACCTTAACAAATCCTCTTATAACGACCCAATGGCCTATTCAATTAAGTCACAGCTATGAGAGCCCCAAATCCTTTCACTACAAAACAACCACTAAGGGTTGGAAAGAAAACATAGTATCTAATAGCCACAACCGAACAAGTAATCAACAACACATGACCGTATCATCTTAATCCACCATACAACTCATGCAGGAGAACCCCAGATGAAACCGAGGCTTACCGGGGTGGATGCCCTCATGGAAGCCTGTTGGTGGAGTCCTTCAGAATCGAGCTTTGGTCCTGAGATCCTGCACAAAGAAAAACCCAATATGTTAGATACATTATTTAGGCATCACTCTATGTCAATTACCCTTTATTTAGGCATCACCATTATGTAACATGTGATGTGTTGATGTGAGCAGAGGCGCAACACTCTTTTTTTGTGGAGCCAATCGATGGCCATGGGGATATGCAAGGGAATCCACATTTCTTACTATTCCAGGTAGGTTTGATAAAAATCTCATATTGGTGTAATCAAATTTTGCATGCCCATCTTTCTTTACATGCCAATACTGTCTATAGTGGCTTTTCTTTTTTAAAATTATAAATACAATTAGTTTGTCGAGGGATTGTCCTCCTTCCAAACATGCCCGGCCGGCTCATAATTCTCCAATTGGATATCTGCAAGTTTTGGAAAATTCTATTTTTTGAACTCTTTGTCAAATGCCCCTTATGCATTGTTGTTCTTTAACGTGTGGTGTGTTGATGTGTGCAGATGTGCAACACTCCCTGTTCTTGGCGCCAATCTAAGTCCATGGGGATATGCAAGGCCATCCTTCTAATGAAGATGCATGGTTGATTGGCAAAGACCACTTTGCAAAGAGAAAGCAAAGAAGTTCTACAAATGCAATGCCACATGCTAACATAAAATGAAAGAATTTGAGTGCTTTAAGCTAACTTTAACTACTTGATGTGCACTGAAATATAAGATAGCTTTATATCACTGTTTTTCCATTAACAATAGTGTTTTTTTAAATCTAGAATCTCTGCTATAAGATCACCTCATTAAGCAACATTTTCTATTGTTATTAGCTGTTTTAATGCATCTCCTTCATCCTGCAATAGATTTGTTTGATATTTTGCAAGTCTAACTGCACAATTGACATTTTGTGGGATAGTTCCATTTATAGAAAATATTTACTCTTTTGAATTCTTGGAGTTTTGGTGGGGTTTGAAGAAAGATGGTCTGCATACTTCAACTTTTTACAAGTAGAACAATATACAAAAGAATATTTCGAGGGCTCCCTGTTTCATTTTTCAAGAAGAATATTAAAATGCTTTTGTTTTGCTGGGTTAATGGTGTATTACAAATAGAGCAAAGAAGTTTTGTTAGGTTGTGTTCTGATGATTTTGTTCAAATCAAATATGAACTTTGTGATGATATCCTTTGGATATATATCTAATTTTTAAGTTCCAACTTCTATCAATTTTTCAAATTGCATAAAAGAATCCGGATGTCAAATTCGGAAAGTCAAATTTATAAAAACAAAAAGAGAAGAGATACAAAATGAAAAGAAGAAATCATAACCATTACATGAGGTAACTTCAGCATACTGGTTTTTATTTTCTTTAGGTCAGGGAGTTTCTGTACTAGTTTAGAAAGTTTAAATCATTTTTGTTCATACCTGTTTAATTGGAAATTTCTGCAATTATCCTTATCCAATGTGGATACTATGTTTAATCTCTAGTTTGTGATGGCAATGTGGCTGCATATTGAATACTAATAATATTTTTATGATTCTCTCCTGCATTAGAAAACTCGATCACACTGCCCTTCTCTACATTCGTAATGAGAGATAATATATCTTTAATGGGCCTAATCTGAAGAGAGTCTACATTATTTCATACAATGCCAATTCTGGATGTAATCTAGACTACCAACTTTGTTCTAAAAGCTGTAATCTCACCAAATGAAAGATGAATCATCCCCATTAAACTTACTAGGTTTTACTATGTGCACATGCATTTTTCTATATAATTTTGTTAGGTCAAGATTTACTACCTTGTATTAGAGGTCAAGATTTACTACTAGTTGGATAGAAGAATTATCCAAATGAAGGAATTATGAGCTTTGTATGATTCAAGGTATGGAATTGTATGTGTACATGTAACACATTCTTTAATGACCAATTCTAAAGAAATTTTTCAAAAATCTTTGTATGTTTATATTCTTTCATTTGTTAAGAAGAAAACGCAAAGGATAAATATCTTAGGGTTTTGGAAAAGTGGGAGAAGATAGCATATATGATTTTTTAAAATTTTAATTGATATATATGCTTGGCATGTAAGGATTAATCTCTCACATAAAGAATGACTTGTAGAGTATACCAAATCTTGTCTTCCATATATTTAAGTTCATTATCAAACTTTAACTCTAATGGGAAGATCCACTTTTTCAAAGGTCTTCTACATGGGGCACATACAATCCTCCACCAACACCTTCTAGCTTATAAACCTCTCATCTTATCCTTTTCTCAACAAATGATTTCCAACCTAATAGGACCATAACCAATTTGTTCTAGTGCCTCTATAAATTTATTGTGCTAGTTCCTCTATAAATTTATAATTTTTCTTCTCATATTCACTAACGAAGAGTGTTGTTGTTAGTGTTAGAAAAACAAGATCGTAGAGCAATAACAATAAAACAGATGCAAATATTAAAACATAAACACATTACAAGAGAGACACCAATATAACGTGGTTCACCCAAGATGGGATATGTCCACACAGAAATTGCCAGTCCTTTATTATTATACCGTCCAACAAAAATGAAGGGATACAACCTGCAACAAACCCAATGCACTTCCTCTTCAGTCTCTCACAGTTTCTCTCACACAATCACAGAGATTGATTTACAATTCTATAATGCAATAAACAACCATATTACAATGCTTTCCTTTTATAGGGTAAGTACCATGGGAAAATACCATGGGCCACCTAATACCATAGGCCCGTAAACTATTGGACAACAAACATCCCAAAATTTCTTTCTGGGGCTTCACCCCTAAACCCCCTTTCTCGAGGGAATCTCCCCTGGACCCCCATTGTGGGCCCAATGCCCCCCACACCCCCTTTCTCGAGGGCATATCCCTCGAACCCCCGTTGTGGGCTCAATGGACCCCAAACCCCCCAACTAGGGGGGATGGTCCCCCGCGAACCCTCGTAGGGGGAAGATGTACCCCACACCCCCTACTAGGATGAGTGTACAGTAAAATTGGGGTACACACACGATTGAGTGATAACATTTCTAAATCAAGAAGATCAGGCTCCACAACCAATAATTAGTGTGTTAAAAACCTCACAAATATCCATTACAAAAAATATTCTAGCTATTTCCACTTGATCTGCTACGAGCTTTATTTTTTCTCTGAATGGAATTACTCGAGAATGATTTGGATTATCTAGAGAATGAATGAAGGAAAAAATATAAAAAATCAAAACAAACTGACACATATATTGAAGAGAGAACAATATTATAGAAATGAACCAAAATTATTTTAATGGAAATGGAAAAAGATTATGAATTACAAGGCAATACAAACTAGTTAGAATGACAATATAGAGAGATGTGTTGGCTATACTCATTCATAAGAAGACATTACAAGAGGCCAAAAGTGCCTTTTGACGTAAAGTGGGAAATCGTAAGTGATCCATATTTATGTGAGAATGAAATGAAATAACATATATAGAACCACACAAATATTGCAACGAACACAATGATACAATAAACTTAGATTCTATTAATTGAATGAAACATAACATACTGTAAAATAAAAGCAACTAGAATGGTGGTAACTTTATCTCTGAGTAGAGATGTGGTGGCTACACTCATTTGTGACAAGATGATTACAAAAGGAGGTTGAAGAGAATTTTATCATAAGCATGATGGAAAAACACTAAACATCCAAAATCCTAACTCTAGGAGATGAATCATAAAAAGGTTTGCGAGCCCCAAGGCAGTTACTTAAGGTGTCAACTTATCGGGGCCATAAATTTTGGATACAATATCTGTTTAGGGCGCTTAATATCCTGCTGGAAAGGTCTAGCCAATAAGTATACATTTATGGCATTCAAACATGTCTTTGCTTATGTGTGTACTATGGAATCACCAAAAAAACATCATTATGTTAAAGTAAATAACCCTCCTAGAGCACTTCCTAAGAAGTCTAATGGGCCCAACCACACTCAAATCCACTTCCTAAGTCAACCATAAGTTAAAACTTTAATTTTGGGGGTGCATTCCCTGATTTGGGGAAGTTACTCCCTAATTTAAGGAAGAGTCTCAATTAAGACTAAAATTGCTCCACTAATTCAGTCATAACTTATCGCTAACTGACCCAAACACTCATTAGCTCCCTAGTTAGGCTAGTAGCACCCTTTTTGAAAGATTTTAGAGACATATGTGGTGTCATTTAGCTAATTGAGTGATCAATGAGTTCCTTAATCAATAACTCAATCTAGGTGTGCATGCATGACTACTTGGGGTTATCTGCTCTATGTTAAGCCTGAATATCCCTCTCTACATGGCATGGACAATTCAAATTTCCCTCCAACCTAATTCAATTTCTCTCTCTATATATTGTAATTCTCTCCTCTCATTCATTTAATGAACTTGACCATTCTTTTCTCTTCCATTTTGAGTTTCTTATGTAGTAATCAATGTTATCCATTAATTACATTATGATTTGATGGTTGATTTGTTTCTCATTGCATATCTAGTTAGTTTATGTGCCTAAACCTATATGCTTAAATATTTTATGATATCAGAGCAGTGGGGGTACTAAACTAGTTAGTGTTCAATGATTTCTTGTCAGTTATCTACCTTGCAGACTGAGAAGGGATTTCACAACCAGGATTTTACAACCATCAAGAAGGTTTTCACAACCACCCAAGAAGGATTTCGCAGCCACCCAAGAAGGATTTCGCAGCCAGTATTTTACAACCATCAAGATGGATTTTGAATCCACCAAAGAGCCCATTTATAGTACTCATTTGCAGCCTTTAATAAGTGCAATTGTAACCATCGAATGAGTGCTCATTACAATGATCAAATAAGTGTACTTATAGCCACTGAAGAGATCAATTTTAGCCATCAATGAGTGATTTTGCAGTCATTAAAGAGCTCATTCACAACCATTTATATAAAGCTCTTTTGCAACCATGGATCTCATATCTCCCCAGCTCAATTGCTACACAATTGGTATACTAGATCCAGTCTTGTTGAAGGAAGTTTTAGAAGCTTCACAACTCATGTACTACAAGCAATTATTCACATACACTAGAATATGAAAGAGGCCATTGGAGAACTCGTCCCACATCAGGTTCTAAAGAACTCCATAATGTTTTCTTATTCTCCAAATATACAACCTTTGCTCCTACAGTTCACCGAGTTCCACACAAAAGATTCAAGGGATTTTCCTGCATTCGAAGCAAGGAGTGGTCAAGAACCACCACTCAATCACTTCAAAGTCTTTGGATCTCAGGAATGGGATCACATGCACTTTAAAATAAGGACGAGTTCACAAAGGTTTGCATGGATCTTTACAAATCCCTTTATCGAGTAGAAGTTCACCCAGTTGAGAGATTATTTGGGAGTAAAGACATTTTTCGAGGAGGCTCCTTAAAGTCTTCTTTTCACATTCCCTTTTATGGATGGGTTTTTTCCCTCTTTCTCAACTTTTCGATATTTTTTTTTAATGTACATGGGTACTTGTTATGGCTGAAAATTGCCAGTACCCATTTTTTTTACTTAGCTGTTTTTACCTAGTTAGGCTTATGGGGGGGGGGGGGTTAGAGTAAATAACCATTCTAGTGCATTTAATAAGGAGTCTAATGGGACAAACCACACTCAAATCCACTTCCTGACTCAACCATGAGTCAAAACCTTAATTTTGGGGGTGCCTTCTGTGACTTAGTGGAGTTACTTCCTGATTTAAGGAAGAGTCTCAATTAGGACTGAACTTGCCCCACTAATTTAGTCCTAACTTATCACAAACTATCCCAAACACTCATTAACACCCCAGTTAGCTCAATAGTGCCCTTTTTGAGTGAGTTTAGGGACATGCATGGTGTCATTGAATTAATTGAGTGATTAATGAGTTCCTTAATTAGTTAACTCAATCTAGGTGCGCATGGATGACTGATTGAGGTTATCTGCTAAGTTAATCCTGGCTATCCCTCTCTGCATGGCATGGACAATTCGAGTTTCCCTTCAACCTAATTCAAATTGTATTTCTATATATTGTAATTCTCTCCTCCCATTCAGTTAATGAATTTGATTATTCTTTTCTCTTCCATTATGAGTTTCTTATGTAGTAATCAATGTTATCCTTTTATTAGATTATGATTTGATGGCTGATTTATTTCTCATTACATACCTAGTTAGTTTATGTAACTATATCTATACAAGTTCAAATCTTATATTGTATTAGAGCTCAGGTCTTAAGTTCAATTCCCTCGATGGGGGTGTTGGAGTATCGGTTATAACTGATGCACCTATGGGAATATAATGTGGACTAACCACCACACTGGGATCCTTTGACTATGTGATTGGTTCCAAATTTTTACCAATATTTTTAGGTTTTGGCGTAATGGCAAACCTTACAGTTTAGGGCCTCAAAACGACCCTAGAAGTTTTGGACACAAAAAACTGTAAAATATTTTACAAAATAGAAAAACTGGTTTGAGCTAGTGGAGCAGGTGGGTGGTTACCAATATCGATTTGGATCACTAAGAGGAAAATTCCCTACACATACAAAATCCTAACCCTAAGAGATGAAGTGGCAAAAGGAATGTGGGCCCCAATGAGTCTAGTTGATATGTTAAGTTTGTGGGGATAACATCCAAACATACACTTTGTTTTGGGCTACACAATAACTTGTTGGAAAGATATCAATGAGAATTTTGTTAAGACTTAGAAAATCCTTTAGCAACCCTAAGTATCCATAGGGAAAAACAACCATTTAGGGCCTAAAAAATGCATTGGAAGCTTAGGACCAAAAAGACTATAAAAAATACCAATACATGGGACCATTATAAATCAATGGAACATGTGGGTGGCCACTAGTATCCACCTGGATCAACCCTCTCCCCTTAAGAAGAAATGCTCCCCATTGTGTCAAATCACTCCATTAGATGGGGAAAGAGTTGCTGAATCTATTTCCTAGTAATCCACTTGCCTAAGTGAAGAAGATAACTTACTTTGAGCTTGATACAGTTGGATGTTTTGATGGAGGGTTCCCTTCATCTTGATTTCCATGATTCGATCTACTATCACTTTCTTATTGCAGTCAGGATTGAGTTCTATAGGGGCTAAGTTCTCAGTCACCTATGAGACACTATAAGAAAAAAGGCCTTTGGTGAAAATCATACTTATGACGAATGTTAAATGGTCATCACCAAAGTCACTTATGGTGATGGGCTATAAAATAATGTTACTATAAGTGCTTTTGGTGACATTTCTTTAAATCATGTCACTAAATCCATTTTTGGTGACGTTCTTGCCTATGATGGACCTTAAAAAGTTGTCACCAAAGTTACTTATGGTTATGGGCTATGAAAAATTGTTGATGCAAGTGGTTTTGGTGACAGATCTTTAAATACCATCTCCAAATCCCTTTTGGTGATAGTCATGCCTATGATGGACCTTAAACGATCATCACTAAATTTACTTACGGTTACAAGATATGAAAAATTGTTTCCATAAGTACTTTTGATGACAATTCTTTAAATCCCGTCACCAAATCCCTTTTCAACGACACTTTTAGTGATAGTTGTAAAAGT
Organism: Pseudotsuga menziesii; assembly: GCA_001517045.1. Classification (NCBI taxonomy): domain Eukaryota; kingdom Viridiplantae; phylum Streptophyta; class Pinopsida; order Pinales; family Pinaceae; genus Pseudotsuga; species Pseudotsuga menziesii. The sequence continues at coordinate 338,349 of LPNX010444544.1, forward strand.
ATGTTTCCAATTCTCTCTTTGTTGAAAATTATGGTGAGGGATGTTAAAATCCCGTTGCGAATTACCTTTTTGGTGACACTTTTGGTGATGATCCTTGAAAGGCCCTCACCAATACTTGAAGGTGAAACATGTAGTCTATTCCTATGATAGGGATGAATGGTTGGCTAAGGTTGAATATAGGTCCTAATGTTTACTTTTAATATCTAGTGACTAAGTTACTTGTATTTGTACATGCAACTTGAGTTACATGTGTGAGATGTAGGTCTCAGACTCTCAAGTTGTTTAGCTAAACAATTTTGGTCTCTACTATATTGAAGGGTCAAATACTTCCTCTACTCAAGATGATTTTCAGGAATTTGTTTTGGTGCAACAAGAAACTAGTCCTTTGAAGTCTAATTAATCCAAAAATCAAATATTTGACGATAGAGATGAAATCCTACATAGATATAGTCTAAATTCTCATACCATTATTGCTGTAAAATCTATTTTATATGATGAATTTGTATCAAATGCAGACAAAGATTGGAAAGAAAAAATAGATGTATTTTAAAGTATATTTTTTTTATCTCTTACTCATAAGTCATTTTCCCTTGATATTATGTTAAGACAAATGGTCAAAAGAAACCAACTATCCATTCCACTCTACTTTGAGATCCATGGTTGTGATGAAATGTTTGTTGCAAGTTTTTAACTAAGTTTCCATTATCAATAATTTGGAATTAGTTGCACATCCCTCTACTTAGTTCATGTGTGCAAGATAATTCCATATAAATTCATGATCTTGGGAGTTCTTAATGCATGGAAACGTGAGTTACCACCCATCAAGTTAGCTCAGCCATTGGTGAAGAATGTGATTTCTGCACATAAGCGAGTTACTTTCAAATTGTTGTACCTAGCCATAGAGTCTCCTTTCCTTTTCGCTCTTCGTTGAATTAAGCCATGTAGGAAACAATTAAGTGCATATATATTTGTCCCTGCTCCTCTAAAGTGTTTCATATGAATATGACAAGGTAACACTAGTCTTTAACAAAACATTTGCATTTTTTTTTATTGGAAAAGAGGGAGAAAGATGTGACTGTGCATGAGAGTACAATTCCAAATAAACTAATGTAAAATTGGTTGAAGGAGAATGTAAATATTGGATAAGTGAGAATATACAACATTAATTATTATCTCTTAAGCATTGTTCTCATCTCATTGAGCACAATAGCGCCAATGTATAGTGAGATCTGATAAATACTATGCACCATGATCTAATAAATTCAATCATAATATAATTCGTCCAAGGCCAACTTAACTTGATTGTTCATAAACAAGGTCCACTTCAAGGTCTATTCCTTGTGCTCCAAGGTCCACATTAAGGGTTGCTAAAATATTCAAAATTCTTTGTTTGAATCAATGATTACTTCAATAAACCAATCTTTAGACCTTCACAATATCTCACAGAAAAAATGTTGGAGCTACTTGGTATGCCCAACTGTCCAGAACATGTTATATCTCAGAAAGTGCCTCTTCCACTGTACATTAGGTTCGTTCACAATTATATCTTCTCCAAAATAGAGATGTGCTACTGGGTCTCTTTGTGGGATTTTTCACTTACTCCGTATTTTCTCAATGAACTTGTCAAGGCCTTTCTAAAGTTTGATGGAGTAGGATTCAAGTATTCTACTAGCTGCTTCATGTATTCTATTGTTGCTTCAAGTTTTCAATTGTCACGGACTTGTCAAGTTCTTTCAATATGTGTCATTGATATTCATCTCCATTTCAAATAATTTTATTCACCAAGATCTCATGTGTTGCAACTGCCATGGGCAATTTTCATGGTTCTACTCCCCCTAAGCTTGTTCTTAATCAATTTTCAACTTTGCTGAATTCCATCCTTTAAGTTATTCTTCCTTATCCACTTCATATATTTTCATGTTCACTTGAAAAATTGCTTGAAGTATTTTCACCAAACTAGTTCTCCAAAACTTCAAACACCATGAAGTAACCCTTTCGTTGGATTATATCCAACATTTTATAGTCCTGCTTAATTTCTCTGGTCACTTATATTTGTGTGTCCTTATGAGTTTTGTGAGTAAATACATTTATTTCAACACTCATGAACGAATATTTAGGTTTTTTTCACTCTAGATCCTTTTTTTATTTCCATCATTTAACTCTGTCATGTGTTTATTTCAGCATGAACAACAAAGTCTCAATGACAAAATCAGGATACATTTATAATAGTGTGAGTTTCTTCATTCACATTAATATAGTAAAATCTGATACAAATACACATAACATAATTTCAAATAGTATACACACATCTAAATTTGTAATAATCCAATTTGAAAATTCCCAACAAAGGCAGAATTCGGGGAAAATGGTCTTGACTAGACTTGACTCTAGGGTATTCAAATGGCACAAGTGGGTCTCGAATTTGGTAGGAAATGATATGGTGAGTATTAGTACCACTCAATGGGATATATGGTCACTTAATAACAGGTTATAGACATCTGCAAATCGTTTTTAGGACATTGGTAAAAATGGCAAAATTACTAGTAATTTGTGGTGCAATTCCCCTTAGGGTGTGGGAAGAAATGGATGTCCAAATCCTATGCGACCCTCCAAAATTGTAAAAAATAGCATGGGGGATGATATTAGTATTCATTTAATGTCATTTAATGTTATTATGAGTTATGTAATAGAGGTTCAAAGCTTCATATTCGAATGCACAAATTCAATGATATTTGCTTAAGGGAAATGACATGTAAAAGCTCAACTTTGACTCACAAATTGTGTATCTATAATGGTTCAGAACAGGTCATAATGAATATATACCAGTAAAAACATAGTGATATCTCACTAAAAACATATAACATCAGAGCCAAGTCACAACATACATCAGATATACAACTCCATTGAAATGTGAAACATGGCACATGGAAACTAGTCACAACAAAGCTTGGAAATGTGGACATTTGTATATGTATTTCTGCTGATTTTGACTTACAGATAGGATGGGAGACATATTACAGAGCCATAAATAATTCACCCATTCTTTGGAATCAACTGGACTCAATAGGGTGCAACCACCATTCACACAAGTGCGTCATCATAGATAAATATGGAAATATTGAAGTGGGGATTGAAAGAATGGGAGGAGAGATGGGCCACGAAAAGTAGCAGCCTCCTATATGCAGTAAAAAAAATACATTAATATCCAAATGAGAGGTCATGGTGGCCTCTCCCACAACCAATTTGGATGAGAATCTCACTCTCTCGAAATTAGCTCACTAGTAGGGTAAGTGAGCACTCACCGTGCAATGGACAAGCTAGTGCTTTCCAAAATGCCAAAGGAAAATTATCAAATGATCAAAATCAATTCTTATTCCTCATGAAATATTTTTATAACCACCCTAAGGTCCTCCAAGGTTGAATTCCATCCCATAGGATTCCTCCAACTCATCCATGATGTTTAGTAACCTTCATGACACTTGTCCTTCTCCTCAACCCTTCATCTTCCTCCAAATCCGAATTGCTGCCATCAAACCACAAATGCACCCTCTTGGAGGCTATTTTTAGCCCTGACATGTCATATTGTCATATTTATGCAATAAGGTATGCAATCAGGTCTGATTTATCATAGAATCTTCCATCATTGTTGTCATAAAATGCAGGGAACCTCTTTCCAAGTGGCACCTTGTTTCTTGACAACCTCTTCCTCTTCCATGGGAAGTTAATACTCTTGATCCATCTGAATCCTTGGTATCATGATATGTTACTTGACACATTTTCACCTTGCAAGAATGTTCCATTGCTCATAAATTCAAATTTGGGGTTAACTCATGACATGTGTAAGGAAGAATCTAGCCATCCAAGGTCTCCATGAACCTCCAAATGTACTTATGAAGCAATAACAATTTATTTTACCCATATTTATTATTTGTATGACCAAATTTAATGTGTAAATGAAAAACTAAGGTTCTCTTGGGTCCCATAGATCCCTTATTGTAATATTTAATGCCTCCTCCCCAACCTAGGGAACTAGTAGGTGGGTGAAACATTGCTAACTAGTAGCCTCATTGGGATGGGGACATGACAATACTCCCCACCCAACATTTCTTGTCCTCAAGCAATGAAAATTTTGGATGATGCAAAATTTGTTCCTCTTCCCAAGATGCTTCCTCACTAGGAAAATCCTTCCATTGTACCAAGGATTCTTTTATTGTTCTTCTCCTTAACCTTATTTCCCTTGTTTTCAATATCTTGTCTGGAATGAGAACATGTTGTCCTTCATCGTCCAAAGGAGGTAAAGTATCTGAAACTAAAATATGCTGACCTATAACCTTCTTTAGACATGGAAAATGAAATACATTATGAATTTTAATTCCTATGGGAAGCTCCAATTCATAGGACACTTCTCCAACCTTTCGAATCACTTTGTAGGGACCATAAAAAATTGGTTTGAGTTTTTCTGAACCTTTACCCTTTATGGTGGTTTTTTTGTAGGGATGAAACCTCAAATACACAAATTCATTCACTTGGAAACGCCTCTCCACTCTATGTTGGTCTGCATATTGTTTTTGCTGATTTGGGGCAACCTGCAAGTTATCTTTCAAAGCCTTCAAAATTTCTTGACTTTATTCAATCCAATACTTAGCCTTTGGAGCTCTACTATCAAAAAATATATGGTCAATAAAAGTGGATGCATCATAACCATAAAGTATTTTGAAAGGAGACATGCCAATGGACATATAAAAAGTAGTATTGTAATAAAACTCACCCAAATGTAGCCATTTTATCCATGTTGTTTGCCGCTCACTAACATAGTTCCTCAAGTAGCCTTCTAGCCATTGATTCACCCTCTCTATTTGGCCATAAGTTTGTGGATGATAGCTTGTGCTAGGTGTCAAATTTCTCCCCACCATTTTTAAGAGTTCTTTCCAAAATGCACTCAAAAATCTGTTATCTTTGTTTCTAACAATGCTCTTAAGAAGCCCATGCAATCTGAAAACTTAGTTAAAAAATAGTTCAACCACTTGTGCAGTAGTGAAAGTGGTAGTAACACCAAAAAAATGAGCAAATTTAGTGAGCCTATCCAACACCACAAATATTTAATCCTTACCAAGTACCTTGGGAAAACTAGTGATGAAGTCCATGGAAATGCTCTCTCATTTTTGTTCCGGAATAGGAAAGGGGTGTAAGAGGTCAGCTGGATGAGTGTGCTCCACTTTATTTTGATGACATGTGGGGCATTCATTAACATATTTCATAACATCGGCCTTCAACCCTTTCCATGAGAATATTTCCCTCAACATTTGATATGTTTTAAAGAAATCGGGGTGACCTACTAGAGGAGAATCATGAGCTTTCTTTAAAATTTTCTCCTTCAAAATCGAACCAGGGAACAAATATATTATATATTTGTAGTATATGATTCTTTCCAACACATTATACCTATCATCATGGTTATTCCCATAAAAAATTTCACAAGAAAACTTATCCTTGGCATACTCTACTTCTAATGTGGCTTTCCAATTTTCTGCTACATCCATTAAAGAAATAGAAGGTATTCTAGGTAGGGAATCAAATACCAAATTATTTTTTCCATTCACATATTCAATATCAAAGCCAAATTATTGAATATTACTCACCCACTTTTTCTTCTTTTCATTTAGATCCTTTTTAGTGAGGAAGTACCTTAGGATGTTATGGTCAGTTTTGACCACAAATTTGTTTCCCACCAAGTATTGTCTAAACTTGATCAAAGCATACATGATGGCTAACATTTATTTATCATAAATGGAGTAAATATTCTCATGTGGTTGTAGATTTCTACTCTCAAAATCAAACTTACTCCACTCCTAGAACCTTTCCTGCCAAGCCAACTTGGAAAAGAAAGCCTCCCAACAATGAGCAGAGGCCTCCTCATCAGCTAGAGGCTGCTAACATGGTTGAGCAGTATAAGCCATTTTGTAGGGCATGTAAAGACCTTCATGAAGAATCTTCTTGTTATTATGCATGCTATGTTCAGGAGCATGGTTTTCCAGAGGGTTGTGGTCCTAAAGCATCATCAAGCGAGCCTGAGTACATAAACTGTGTAGATGACATGCATGATATTTCCGAAGAAAGTTGGAGAGAGACAAAACAATATTCAAGAGAGCCTAAATACATTAACACAATTGGACAGCTCCATCCTGTCACCATAGAAACCCGGGGTCAAGTTGAAGATTATAGTCAGCAATTGGATGATCTCACTAAAAACTTTAGCACTAATCCTACTAATGAGCATAATGATGATAGTTTGGAAGGTTTACTACCTTGTGACCTTTTTCTGAAGAAGATGACTATGATCATGAGGAGGGATATAGAAAGAGATGTGATACAAGTGAGGAAGAATCCCTTACATTTGAGATGCATGATAACTTTGGGACTTCAATTAAAAATCCAATCTTAGATGTTTCATGTGATGAGAGTCCTCCATGCACTCCACCGGATGACAAATATTTGGAAAGTTGGGTCGCCTGTGATATCTTTGAAACCCAACTTTTTGAAGAAGATGGTTTTGAGCAAAATGAGAAGTACAAACATGGAATTGATACCAGTGATGAGGCATCTCTCATATCCGACATAGATGGTGATGATGACTGTTGGACATTTATTGAAAATCCAAGCTATGATACCTTTGAGAATATTTTTGAGAATCTCATCTATGATATGTCCAGCAAGGGGAGTTGTTCTTCTAAGACTTATGAAAGTTATAAGGAAGAGCAGTCAGAGTTTCTATATGATAAGTCAGAATTGTATCTAAGGATCGGTAATAAGGATTTGAAAAAGCAGTGCGGTGAAGAATCAGATGGGATACAACTAGTTGAAGTTTTTTCTCAGCCATCGTCTTCACATATAGATGTTCCTTATGTTTTGAAGCACCTTGGGGCTTATACAACGAGTTATTATTTGATAAGCCTTGATGATCAGCATGATGGAGTAGTCGACCTACCGCATTATCCCGATTTGTATATCAGCGCTATCCAGTCATGGATAGAAGCAACCCGCACGAGCATCTACCAGTGTGGGAAGAAGTTTGACGACATTATTCATGCCTATGATTCCCCATCTAGCTTGCCCATTCTGGATCATCACGCAGGTTTGCATTTTTTGGAAATTGTGTCCTTACTTTGGCTGGTAACTGAAGACAAGGTGAAACCTTTTTATTTTAATAAAATTCTTAGATGGCTACACTGGATTTATGATTACACATAACTGTTTTTATTTCCATGCTTAGAGTAGGAAAATAGGCTCCTTAAAGTGAGCATTTACTGTAGCA
>LPNX010444544.1:345717-357119 GCA_001517045.1 Pseudotsuga menziesii
ATTTCTGTACTTAGGAATAAATAAAATTTTCAGTTAAGTTTTGTCATTCTTTTGAATAAAGAAACTTTTGGATCATTGGCTCTTTTTCATAAAACTTGTGCTACTGAGTTTTTTCTTGTCAAGTTGAGATGTTTTTACAGGATGTGGAAACCAGAGATTCTGGGGTTCTTGTATGCTCTCCTTGCATAAGAGATTAGATCGAGCACACGTCCTGCAGTTGGAGCCAGATGTTATCCAACTTTTTGTACCATAAGTTGGGTTACCTGAGGAGCCGCCGGTTGACAGACTTGTTCAAAGTATGATTTCGGTGTATCCGTTGATCCGTCTGCTTGTCTTTCCAATATTGGCTAGTCACTTTTTTATTTGAATAATTTTGACCATGGCCCCGCGGGGTTTGTAATAAAATGTGCTAGTAGAATATTTTTGAGTGGTTCGGTCTCCTGAGACATAGAATCTCAAATAGGGTATTCCAGGGAGTTTTTTGCCCCTGAAAATTATGCTTTGCCTTCAGCCGAGTATAATTGACGAGGTTTTCTCCCGCTTCCTCCAAAGCTGGAATGCCCGATGTTGAATTCTGGGCCTTGGGGGGTTATTAGAGCCCAGCTGAGTGTTATAATCCTACTAGACATTATTTAGATAGATCATGGTCATGTCCTAAGTTATCTGGATGCATAAAAAAAATTTTAAAAAATCTTTTTCGAACAGTGAAAAATTATTTTTTAATTTTTAAAATTTTAATTACTTTTCCTAAGTTTTTTGGGTTAATTTTTCCATTAATTAAATGAAAAAAACCCGTTTGTGATCCAGACTCAGAATTCAGTGATTGAAGGCTCTAACCTTAAGCGAAAAATCATTTTTGATCAGCCATCCAGTCAGAACCAACTTTCAGATCAACAATCGGACACGTAATGCCTTTTTACTCAAAAAAGTCAGTTTTGAGTAAAAAAATGATTTTTAGTAAAAAAATGATTTTTTATTAAAAAATGATTTTTATTAAAAAAATGATTATTTTGGATAAAACTAAAACTCTCCAAATTAATCCAAATTCAGTAAAATAAAAGGCTAAATGACATCTCATGGAACACTTATGATGATTGGAGTTATCATAACTCAGCTTCAGTCATCATTAAGAGAGCAATTAATTTATTATCAGTTATCAAACATGTCATCTCCAGCTAAAGATGAGATGGAGAGCTCTCATTGGTTCAGTGATTTTATCGAGGTGAAGACTAAAGCTTACACCATTAGTAGGCTTCCTAGACCTAACAAAGTAGGTTTCCAGACCTACCAGGCAGCTTTCCCATGCAGCAGGGTTGGTTTTTTGGTTTTAAGGTTTTAGCACTCTCTCATTTGTTAAATAGAGGCTCTTTCAGCTCTATTGAGGGTGGATGATTGATGTAAAGAACCTATGGTAAAATATTGTAATGCTTGTTGTTCTCATGCAACCTATTTTGTAATAAAGAAAGGCTTTGGAGGCTCATGCTGTGTGGATCCTGGGTGCATATGTTCCCGCTAATGAGGTGAAATTGTTCTAGTTTCTTTACTTTTAATAATGTGTGGGTATTAATACATGCTTTAGAGGGATTCTATAAGCATGTAGGAATAGGTATTTGTAGCTTCAAGTTACCTATTTATTTCATTTACTTTCAAAAGCCTCAAAGAGCATTGTTTTATTCAGTTGTATTTCATGCTTTTGAGATTTGATTAGTAAATAATACATGTTTTAACCTCCATGTTGCCAAGTGTATAAGATTGTTTTGCAGATCACTTCATTGTATCAAGTAAGAGGCTGAGCTAAGTTGCATCTACTCTTCTTGGAGCAAAGCATATGTACCTAGTAGCTGCATGCCATTGGGATCCAAAGTGATTTCAGGGATTCAAGATCCAAGTGGTTCATCTTCTCCATTCACCCTAAAGTCAAATTTTCTCATAATTTTACTTTATGTTGTAAGTAGTATATTGATCTATAAAGTAAATCTTTTGCATCTACTTGCTTCCATTTCTAGATCTAGGAAGTGTTCTTTCTCTTAGATCTAGTTGGTATTTGAAGCAGCACAAGGTTCATATATTTTGATCAAATGATAGGTGTATTTTTGTAGTATTATCTATTGTTTAACCCATCATTTTGCAGGTAAATAGCTCGCTGGTTTTTTCTCTCTCCATGACAGGTTAAGCGGAAAAAATTGGCAAAAAACTTAAAGAATTAAGCTGCAAAAAACCTCCCATTGTTCCTCTTCTTAATCCCTTTTCTTTCGGTTGCTTTGTTTTGTTTCTTTTACCTCTTCTTCATCGCTACCCTGTTAGTACCTTTTTATCGGCCCTCTTTCTCTTTTTGAACAGCCCTTGTGTGCCCTAGCTTTCTTCCCTTGTTTGACTCCTTTTGCCCTAGTTTTTGGGCTTCCTTTAACCTTGTTTTTGGCCATTTCTTTTACCTTTTGTTGCTGTCCCGTTCTGCATTTTTTATGACAGCCACTTATTTCATGGTTCGCTGTCCCATTTTGCACTTTTTATGACAGCCACTTATTTCATGGTTCGCTGTCCCATTTTGCACTTTTTATGACAACCACTTATTTCATGGTTCGCTGTCCTGTTTTGCACTTTTTATGACAACCACTTGTTTCATTGTTCGCTGTCCCGTTTTGCACTTTTTATGACAGCCACTTATTTCATTGTTCGCTGTCCCGTTTTCTTCAATTTTGTTCATCCCTTAGCTTCTTAGTTGGCTACCCTATTCTCCTTTTTCTTTGGTTTTGATCCTTGCTTAGTTTGTTTGCGTTCCTTCTCTCATCTTCTATTGTTTCAGCCCCCTTTCCTTTTGTTCTTTTTACTCTCTTCAAACTTCTTCCCTTTACCCTTTTCAAAGTTTAATAAAAGATCTCAAAAGTAAAAATACAAGGCACTCTCCTTTTTACAGGTTATAATTTTTGTAGAGTTGCTTTGCCTTTATCTGAAAAGTCCTTTCAACGATCAGGTTCCTTAAGGCACATTGTATAAAGTTTAATAAAAGATCTCTGTTTGAGTGGGGTTTTTAAGTCCCCACTCTCTTCCTCCCCCATTTGGGGAGGCTTGTGTTGTGTGTATGCTTTGAGTAGTGCTAGTTTTCATCATTCATTACATGTCATGCTTAGATCACTAATTGTTAATTCATCACTTCTAAGTTGATTATTCAGTTTAAATTGTTTATCTTTCTAAGATTAATCAACTACTTAAATCTCTTGAATCTCACCATAAGGTGGATCAAGAGTGCTCTGTATCAGAGAGTTTAAGCAACTAATATTATCTTGTGCTTGTTTAATGAATTAATAATCCATAAGTAAGACTCTTGAACTTGCAAGAACACAAGTAAAGAGCACTCTCTATCAGAGAGCATTTTAGATTTGCATAATCCTTGCATTAGCTTCATAGATTAGCTAAGTCTCTTGAACCATGGTCATAAGACGAGGTCAAGAGCGCTCTCTATCGAAGAGTTTTAATTAATTAACTTAATAAAATTTGTAACTCACACCCCTTTTAATTAATTAACCCCCTGTCCTCCTTGCCGGAGTATGCTCTGACTGATCCTAGATTGGAATACCCAAAAATGACATTGGATCTCTAAACCCCACAATAGGAACTTAACTAAAACTTTTCCCCATAACCAACGCATCGGCGTTGTTCAATAAATACCGAGGCATGTGGGAAAATTCCAAGTGTGGGCGTCGGGCTACCTAATCTGGGAACTGGTAGTTAATTTATTGAACACTTACCTTTGACCCCAGATAGGTCCGTCATGTCTTCGAACAGAGCCACTGAAGGTATTACCAGTTAGGACATCCAGCTATCATAAGCGAAGATCACAAGTAAAAACTATTAAAACTTACTAAGAGCACTTGCAAAACCTCACATTCACTGGCATCTTTTGGGATTCACATCATATTTACATTCAAAGCATCTCTGATAAGTTGACTCCATAGGCACTGGTCATATCTTTTACGCATTGTTGATAATCTGGGCCATTTGTCCATCGAATGTTTGATTATAGATCATATCAGTGAATGCTTTATCTATTTCGTGAAGTTCTCAAATATTTGTCTATCTTTCAATTCTGGTGATAGCAACGTGGATTGCTTTGTCTTGTTTTCAATTCATCACATTAATCATCTTAAATCAGATTAACTCCTAAACAACATCCATCCGCATCCGAGACATCTAAAAATTAACTTAAACATTGAGCCATAGAAAACTCTTTGTTAGGGACTACCCCCCTTGGCTTCGTTAGGAGTTAGCCTAAATGGAGGAGCTAGGAGTAGGTGACAGTACCTAGCTCTATGGTTGCCCCCAAGGTCACACCTCTCCCACTTTCTCCAGTGAGGAGACAACTTTCAGAAGATTTCTGCTGCTGGTGTGCAATCGGCGGACAATAGGATGAGGCCATTTTATAATGGCTTTTCTTTCCTCCATATCCAATTTCACACCATATTGAACAATGATGTGTCCAATATAAAAGAGCTATGTCAAACCAAACTCACATTTTGACAACTTAGAAAACAAAGATTGATCATGCAGAATTTTTAATACCTCTTCTAGATTATGAAAATGTTCCTTCAATGTTTTACTGTAAATAAGAATGTCATCAAAGAAAAATAGTACAAACTTACGAATTTTCTTATGGAAGATATTGTTCATGCATGATTGGAATGTGGCAGGTGCATTTTCAAGCCAAATGGCATGGCAACAAACTCAGAGTGACCATAGTGGCATCTGAAAGTAGTCTTAGGTATGTCTTCTTCCCTCATTCGAATTTGAAGATAACCAGATCCAAGGTCAATATTTGAGAAGAACTTGGATCCATGGATCTCATCCATGATCTCGTAAATCCTTGGTATGGGATATCTATTCTTCATTTTATTCTTATTAAAATCTCTATAATCAATGCACATCCTCAAAGTTACACCCTTTTTCTTTACCATAACAACTGAAGAAGCATATGGGCTGGAACTAGGCCTTATGAGACCCAACTCCAAGAGTTATTTAATTGCCTCCTCAATCTCATCTCCAATCCTTTTGAGGTTTCTACAGGGCTTCATTTTGATAGGTTGTGTTCCTATCTATAACTCAATGATATGCTCCACCCTGTCTGGTGGTCTTCCTGGGGGAAGGTCTCCAAAAACCATCTCATACTTACTCAATAATTGCTCTATCTCTTTAGGATGTTGTAAACCTTTAAGTGAGGTTTAGGAGATGTAATTAAACATTCAGCATCCCATTATATGTCTCCATGCCTCAATATAGACCTCATGCTGTGAGAAGACACCACTTGATTTGGGTAAGTGTGGATTCCCCATAACAAGATGGGTTTCCCTTCTGAAATTTTGAACCTCATTTCAGGGACTTGATAGTTCATTGTATGCTCCTCTAAAGTATACAACCATTATACTTCCAAAACCACATTTGTATCAACCACATTCACTACAAAAAAATTGTCAGTGATAGTATGATTTCCTCTAGTAACTTGAAGCTTTGGAATCCATTAGTGCAGTCCATAGAATTGCTACTTGGAATGACGAATGTGAAAGCATCAAAAGTTTTGAGCTTGCAATTTTCTCATCTCCACCAAGGCTACATCTATGAAGTTATGAGTGGCTCCACCATCCACTAGAAACATGCCTTTTGGCCTTATGTCATGTCCCCTCAAAGTGGCCATTAGAGTGTTGACCATACTGGACTCCTTGGAGGGATTCAATTTGACATTAATCATGCTCCCTAGGGAAATTTTGTAATAATTAATTAATTAAGGCATGTATCTAAGTTTTATTTTCCATTTTAATTATTATTGCTAATTAATGAGGTGTAAATAAGCTGCCTAGTCAGGTGGGGTGCATTGGGCAAGTCTACTAGCCAAGGAAGGAAAGAGGAAACACTATGAAAAAATATGTCATAGGAAACAAAGAGGAAAGTACTAAAAAGCAGGAAAAAAGTAGTCAAGGATAAAGCAGGAAATTTTTTCAAAGGAGGGTGTAGTTGCCTCTTATGGAGCTCAGAAAAGCAGGAAAGTTTTCGAAGGAAAGAACAGTTTCCTTATAAGTCTGGAAAAGCAAAAAATGTGTCATAACTCAAAAGAAACAACTTTTGACTTAGAGAGGGCACAGTTTCTAATTATGAAGGAGGATTTGAACTTGGAAATAATTTCACATGGTCCTACTTGCTAAATTCCCCAAAGGAGGCGCCTATGTGGCTAGGGTTAGGGTTTGTTGAGGGTTGACTTGCTCTCACAGGTCACCTTGGATCCTCACTTGCTAAGAAGGTCACTAAACACTCTATTAAAGGTGAATTCGACCCCATTGACTCAGTTTGGATGATTTGACATTGTGGTTATGCTATGTGAGCATACTCTCTGAGTGTTGTGCCTCATAGCATTGGGTGATGATCCCCAAATCCCTCCTCCCTTCTCTTCCATCTCCCTTTCTATATATTGCAGGTTTATGGAGCACTAATGTCAGCCATTGAAGCTTATTCCAGAAGTTATTACAGCCTCCATCAAGTTCAGGTTGAGCTCCAGTGAAGCCCATTCTTCACCTATGCTCACAGCCCCTCGCTGGTCAAGATTTGGGCCTCCCGCCCCTTAATTTTGGAAGCCTCTTGTAATGGTAAGTCAATAATGTTATTTATATTTTGTAGTGTTAGTATATTATGAAAATTAAATTTATCATATTGAGATATCTCAGACCCTGAAGGATATTATCTTCGTTCCATTAAAAGACTCTATTTTATCAATGTATGGGGGAATTGAGTGGATATGTGTGTTGTAATGAATATTTCATGATGAGGAAGGGATTCAAATAAATATTCATGTTTAGATAGTTCATAATTATCCCTTTTATAAATCTCAAGTTTCAAAAAATTTGATTTAAGATGATTTAACAGTTCTTTTAAGACCCTAGCTAGATTACTAGTTTCTAATAACTAGTTTTACTGAAATTGATGCAAAATAGGTTCTGTTAACCCAAATTGAGCTCTGTCAGTTCCTGTATATCAGTAAAAGACTCACCTTCCCATATAAATCTCCATAAACATTTTTGGTTTGGGTTGTACCACCCTTTTGCATCCTCCTCTACGCAGGCTCTCTCTTGACGAAAATAGCCAGAAATCCCCAAATTCACCCAAAACACCTATAACCTTCTAGAAATTTAGTAAACTATATAAATACCTTTTATATAATAAATTAAGGCTGCAAAAAACCTCTATAAGTTTTCCGAAGCCTCTGGTTGAAGCAGACATAACTACTTTCCTTAGTTGCAAGGTTTGGCTGCCCAGAAGCGTGGTAGTAGGTTTTCGCGGCGCGGATTCTGAAACCTAAATGACACCAGATCTAAATGTGTTAGGGGAGAGGAAATTCAATGTATGACATCCCTTTGCTTGCTGCTCACTGATCACTCTTATCCTCTGCAAAATCTTCCTGAAGAAGCCATTGTTTTGCCAATTCGAGAAGGCCCTGTGTGGACCCCTTAAACTTCAGAAATATTTAAGAAAAAAATTACAGAATTAGAGTGTTCAGGTCTGTACACTAGACTTGGGACATTATAGTGGTATTAGAGCTCTTTCCTTGGATCATCCTGTGGAAATAAATCTCTCACTGAAGAAATTTGCAGTCATGTCATACTATGAAGATGACTATGATGAGCAGTATGAAAAATACTGCAGAAGATATGAAGAAGAATAAATCCTCTATGTTGATGGAAGCATACTAAAAAATGAATATGATGAATACTATTGGACATCAAACAGGGAAGAGATCAGATCTGATTCTTTAATGGTTAAGAAAAACTTGGCAGAGATCATTGAAGCATGTGAGAACATGCTTCACTACTATGAGGACTACCTAGCTTTGGGTAGGAATATTTGTGCAAACCTTTGTTTTAGAGATTGTATTTATTTCAAGTATGGATTCTAGCCCAAGCATGATTATGAGCATTATTTCAAGATCAACAAGCCATCCAAAGAGGAAATGAGTTGTTCCACCTCTCCGAGAAAAGAAGAAGAAGAAGGAACTGTTGCCACCTTTCACACACTTGGGTCACGTGGCAGAAATATTCAGGCCACTCGGTGTGTCCTTGGGGGCAAGTCTCAAGTCAAGGTTGTCACCTTGTTCTTGACTCCTCCGTTTAGGCTCAACTCCTAACGGAGCCAAGGGGGGTAGACCCTATTAAGTTACTAAGGATAATTACTTAGTGTTGTGATGTTTAAACTGACTGAGTTATTTAGGAGTTTACAATTTAACTATAGATAATCACAGATGGCAAGATGTAAAAGATGAACACACGAAAGCACAATACTGAGACACAATATATATATAAATCAAGAAGTTAACCAGTGCCTTAGAATGGAGTCAAAAATAGAATCAATATGCTTGCATGTGCTTGGAGTGAATGTTTTGCGATTTCCTCTTGGTATGTTTTAAGTTAAATGTGAAGTATGAGTTGATTAAATTCGGCAAAGGGGGGACTCCAAATATACCCAAGAGTACTTGGAGTATGTCCAAAACTAAACCTTCACGGCTACCCGCAAGGAATATGTGGGCTAAAATGGAGTCTCTGGGGCTATTGTTCGTAACGCACCTGTTAGGGTGTGACAGAGATCGGCGCCCCAAGGTCACTTTTCAGAAGTTCCCACTTCCTTTGGGTATTTTGCCACCGTAAATGTTTGATCTAGGTGTTGGATTTTCACCTGATGGTTTGTTAGTTGGGGAGAGTGAGTCCTAATTATACTAGTCACCCAAGTGCTTTTGATACAGCTTGACTAATCGGACGAACCGCAGCCAAGTGAAAAACATACACACTGGAGTCTTGTCAATTTTAATAAGTTTTAAACTGAGTGTTCTTGTTTAAAAGGAAAACCCTCCAGGAACCTCTTTCAATCCAAGTGGATCTCAATCGGGGAATCGAGGAGGGGTTAATTTTAAGATTACTGATAAATAAAATATGAAAAATAAAACAAATACACAATTCTGGTTTTCTAATTAGTCCTACCGCGAATCTCTTTCCCCTTTCGGGTCAATCGGGAAATCGTGGGGTAAGTATTATGATTACTTTGAAATGTAAAATATGGAGTATGATATTAATAATGAACTAAAGTATACTACCTTGCAGATTATATCAATTCTAGTTTAAAAAATAAATAAGCAGAAAGCGACGAAAAGGACACCGACGCAAATCCCCCCAGGGGGGGTGGGGAATGGGCTTGAAAGAGCCTATTCCAAAAATGATTTTATTTATTAATGGTTACAGTATCAGAGAAATGATATATAAAAAAATTCTTGGTCCTTATACAGGCTGAAACCAATATTTTACAACTTTAGAAAAATTTTGAGTTTTTGGTGGAAAGGGAGACCCCTGGGGGGATTTGAATGCTCCTGAGGCCACTTCTGGACAATAGATTCCTTTATTTTCTTTCATACCTACTAAAGGACAGCGAGCATGTTAGAATAACATATTCCCAAAAGAACTTTAAGAGTACCTTTGGATCAGCCTAACTTATCTAAAAAAAAATGAAGTTAAACTAGCTAAACAGGCGAAAAAGGAACCAAGGAAAGCAAGCTTTCCTTGGGATCTTGGCTTGCTGTTTGTGCAGCCAATTAAATATGCACTGATATTGCAGAATATTAAATTTTATCATACAGCAAATGAAACTACCTTAACAGCAAGCTACAAATTTTCACTAAAAAATACTTGCGACAATATGGTAATTTTAGCTAGATCTCTTGAAATTGAACTTTATGTGCAAAACAAAACTAAGATCTAGACTTTGGAAGGGATCTTAATAATTAGATATATGTGTATTTTTCTTAATGAGATAGATCAGAGTAATAAGAAACCTTTAAAGTAACCAGTTTGAGGAAAATTTAAGATTTTTTTAAAGGAGAGAAAGGGGAAGAAAGGTGCTTGTTGTTGAAGCAGATCTGTAGAGGAAACTTGCTAGTGGAATGCAGAGGGGCAATGTCTTCACAAATTTTTTGGATGTGTAGTGGAGTCAAACTATATCCACAGCTCGTCCAATCGTTGCTACCTGAAAGCTAAACACACAATCCTGCACGAAACCTCATGAGATCTGGATATATATATGAAAAAGAAACACGAATTACATGCAAATAAACTTATTAAACATGTATAATCAAGATCCTCTAACATATATTCTATGAGATATAAGAAAAAAAAGTAACCTTACTTGCCCAACTATACTCCTATTGATTCAGCTGAATCGTTCAAGCCAGATAGGGTTCAGATGCACAAATTGAGAGAAAAGATGGCAACATCAATAGCCGTAAGACAATGCTTAATCCACACATATGAGAGCATTACACCATTTGGCCTCCAAAGCTTCTTTATTTCAACAATTGAAAGATTACAACAGTATTACAATGGCAAGCCCTTCAGTCCAGCTCTAACTAGCTTGGAAGAGGGACAGGGATGATTTTAAGGAACCATACTTATTTAAAAGTGTATAAATGTTGGCGAATATTACCAATTCTTAAAACACCAACTATAAAATGATTAGCGATATTTTTCAAAAAATATTTTAATTTCCAAGGATTTTATATCGTTTATATAATAATTTGGCGATTTTTAGGGTGAAAAAATTTTACTCCATCAAAATTGGGCGAAACAGGACTTCAAAAAATGCAAAATGGCGAATGTTTTTTGGGAGAAAAACATGGAAAAATAGCCCACTGGGCTAAAATTCGCCCCTAAAATCATCCTTGAAGAGGGAGCCTCAAGCAGGATATATACAATTTATAGGCCATCCAACCCAGGGGGGGTGCAATTCCTCATGGAATCAAGTGAAATCAACTGAGGGAGAGTCCATCAATGCATAACTGAAGCTGTACTGAGACTACTTGTCAACCGGGGGCTTGATTGAGCTGACACATCAACCCATACACCGACACATCGGCCCACAGAGCATCCAGGAGAGTCCACACGTGTGGAGGAGAGAGAGAGGGCGCAATTCCCCATGAAGACAGCTGTAGATCAACTCTGGATCTGATTTGATCCCCTCCTTCAGTCAAGGATTTGTCAGATCCAGTTAATCTGCTCCAGATCTGATTGATTTCAGTCAAATCGGTTGAGAATCCACTGATTTATTGATTTTGGATTTGCTCCATTATTCATCAATTTATTAATTAAAATAATCAATAATTGATTTTTGGGGCTTTCTGACCTGAGTGATGGAAGATCACTCAAAACTTAGGAAATAGTGGGTCCATGGGTTTACATGGTGCTCTTAGCTTGAAAATGAGCACCTACATGACTGAAACCGATTATTTGTTCCACTTTTATTACAAAATCAAATTTTCCAATTAAACTATTAAAAAATAGCCTAAGTTTTGGAAAAATTAAAATTTAATAAAAAACACTGAAAAAACTAAA
>LPNX010444544.1:360147-384730 GCA_001517045.1 Pseudotsuga menziesii
GGTGGAAGGAGGTAGATAAAACCATGGGATCCAGGCATTCTTAGGAATGACAGAGTTCAAAAGGTGGCAGAAAAATTTGGGTCCTTGCAGAGGAGGCAGTGGGATCCAGGAATTCTACTTAGTTACTTTAATTGGGTTGGCAATTTTGCTAAAGGAAGTGGCATCAAAGAAATGACTATGATCAGAGTGGTGCAGCAGAAACATGGTGGACAAAATTACAGCACTTTGTGGTGCTTCTACTAGATGACAAGCAGATTTGGGAGGGGAGGACTGTCATGTCCCCTCAAAGTGGCCATTAAAGTGTTGACCATACTGGACTCCTAGGAGGGGCTCAATTTGACATTAATCATGCTCCCTAGGGAAATTTTGTAATAATTAATTAATTAAGGCATGTATCTAAGTTTTATTTTCCATTTTAATTATTATTGCTAATTAATGAGGTGTAAATAAGTTGCCTAGTCAGGTGGGGTGCATTGGGCAAGTCTACTAGCCAAGGAAGGAAAGAGGAAACACTATGACAAAAGCTGTCATAGGAAACAAAGAGGAAAGTACCAAAAATTAGGAAAAAAATAGTCAAGGATAAAGCAGGAAAGTTTTTCAAAGGAGGACGCAGTTGCCTCTTCTGGAGCTCAGAAAAGCAGGAAAGTTTTCAAAGGAAAGAACAGTTTCCTTATGAGTCTGGAAAAACAAAAAAGGTGTCATAACTGAAAAGAAGCAACTTTTGAATTAGAGAGGGTGCAGTTTCTAATTATGAAGGAGGATTTGAACTTGGAAATAATTTCACATGGTCCTACTTGCTAAATTCCCCAAAGGAGGCGCCTATGTGGCTAGGGTTAGGGTTTGTTGAGGGTTGACTTGCTCTCACAGGTCACCTTGGATCCTCACTTGATAATAAGGTCACTCAACACTCTATTAAAGGTGAATTCAACCCAATTGACTCAGTTTGGATTATTTGACATTGTGGTTATGCTATGTGAGCATACTCTCTGAGTGTTGTGCCTCAGACCATTGGGTGATGATCCCCAAATCCCTCCTCCCTTCTCTTCCATATCCCTTTATATATATTGCAGGTTTATGGAGCGCTAATGTCAGCCATTGAATCTTACTCTAGAATTTATTACAGCCTCCATCAAGTTCAGGTTGAGCTCCAGTGAAGCCCATGCTTCACCTATGCTCACAGCCCCTTGCTGGTCAAGATTCGGGCCTCCTGCCCCTTAATTTTGAAAGCCTCTTGTAATGGTCAGTAAATAATGTTATTTATGTTCTGTAGTGTCAGTATCTTCTGAAAATTACATTTATCAAGTCGAGATATCTCAGACCCTGAAGGATATTATCTCAGTTCCATTAAAAGACTCTATTTTATAAGTGTATGGGGGAATTGAGTGAATATGTGTGTTGTAATGAATATTTCATGATGGGGAAGGGATTAAAATGAATATTCATGTTCAGAGAGTTAATAATTATCCATTTTATAAATATCAAGTTTCAATTTTTTTTATTTAATATGATTTAATAGTTCTTTTAAGACCCTAGCTAGATTACTAGTTTCTAATAACTAGTTTTACTGAAATTGATGCAAAATAGTTCTGTTAACCCAAATTGAGCTCTGTCAGTTCCTATAGATAAATAAAAAACCCAC
Source organism: Pseudotsuga menziesii (assembly GCA_001517045.1). Lineage (NCBI taxonomy): Eukaryota > Viridiplantae > Streptophyta > Pinopsida > Pinales > Pinaceae > Pseudotsuga > Pseudotsuga menziesii. The sequence goes on from LPNX010444544.1 coordinate 361,787, forward strand.
CTTCCCATATAAATCTCCATAACCATTTTTGGTTTGGGTTGTACCACCCTTTTTCATCCTCCTCTACGCAGGCTCTCTCTTGACCAAAATAGCTAGAAATCCCCAAATTCACCCAAAAGACCTATAACCTTCCAGAACTTCAGTAAAATATATAAATACCTTTTATATAATAAATTAAGGCTGTAACAAACCTCTGTAAGTTTTTTGAAGCCTCTGGTTGACGCAGGAAGAACTACTCTCCTTAGTTGCACGGTTTGGCTTCCTAGAAGCGTGGTAGTAGGTTTCCGCGGTGCGGATTTTGAAACCTAAATGGCACTAGATATAAATGTGTTATGGGGGAGGAAATTCAATGTATGAAATACCTTTTCTTTTTGCTCATTGATCACTCTTGTCCTTTGCAAAATATTGCTGAAGAAACCATTGTTTTGCCAATCCGAGAAGGCTCTGTGTGGACCCCTTAAACTTCAGAAATATTTAAGAAAAAAATTATAGAGTTAGAGTGTTTAGGTCTATACACCAGACTTGGGACATTACACCTTATATGTTATCCTTGAGCCTCAAGGCGTGGAATCTAGGTACACCTGAGAGTACTGCAATTTTTCTTGTCTTAGGAGTGGGTTGTTATTCTTATGCTATTTCATACCCCTCTTCTTGGGCTGTAAGTCATGCTTCCTCCTCCTCATCCCCCTCTTCATCATCTTTAGAAAAACTTCAATGTAGTGTGCCTTCCCCTTTGCACACTTATGTCCCAGAATCTAAGGTTGTTGGCATGTGAAACATAGCTTATTTATTCTATTTTCTTCTTTCCTTGGTCCTCCTTTATTTTCTTTGGAAAATGAGTCCTTTTTCCATGGTTTCTTACCTTCCTTTAACTTCTAAAATAAATTTGGCTTGGGGGGGGGGGGGTATTTGGTTCTTGGAAACACATTCTGCAAATCTCTTATCAAATTCATGGCATCCTTCAATGTGGCTGGCTTGTTGGATTTCACGAGCCCTCTCAATGGTTCTGTCAATCCTTCATTAAATAGTAAAACCAACCTAGCCATAGATACATCGGAAACCATTAAATAAATATTTTCAAATTCTGACATATATGCTTCAGGAGTTCCTACTTACTTCAATTGTGCTAGTTCTTTGAAAGGAAGTTCAAGGTCTTTCCTCTCAAACCTCTCCATTAATGAATTGGAGAAACCCTCATAAGATAAAATATTATTATGTACCAAGGTTCTAATACCATGTAACCACCAATAACTAACTTCCCCTTAAAGATGCAAAATGACCATTTTCAATGCATCTTCTTCAACCATAGGATTTAACTGAAAATACACACTTAATTTTTGCAACCAAGCACTAGTAGACATTTGGGTCTCTCCATTAATGAATTGGAGAAACCCTCGTAAGATAAAATATTATTATGTACCAAGGTTCTAATACCATGTAACCACCAATAACTAGCTTCCCCTTAAAGATGAAAAATGGCCATTTTCAATGCATCTTCTTCAACCATAGGATTTAACTGAAAATACACACTTAATTTTTGCAACTAAGCACTAGTAGACATTTGGGAGGAACCATTAAAGGAAGGAATAGCTACTTTTCCCATAATATAATTTAATTCATGATTAAGAGGAGGTGCCCTATTCCCACTTCCTCCTTGCTTAAACTGAAGAGAGGCCCTAATGAACTAATCAAAAGGTAGGACTTTCCTACATTCATCACTTAGTTGCTGCCAATCATTTGCTGCTTCCCTCACATCATAAGTAGTGTAATGGAACTCTTTGGAATCTAAGAACTTAGGTATTGCAGGTCCAGTCTGATTCTTGAACTCATGCGGTCAGTTATGAGGTCTAGTATTTGAAAAAATGGTTTCCCCATTGGTCTTCTTCTCAACATGAGGTGAACTACTACTACTCCTGGGTTTTGACTTGCCCCCAAGTAGGCTAGCCAATAATTCGAACCCTTGCATAAAATGTTTGGTCATACCTTCAAGAGATTCTTTAATGAGTGTTTTAAGGTCCTCATTATCTTCCTTGTCAGCCATGTCTCTAAATCCTAGTTCCTTTCTAATCTCCTCGTACCTAGAATTGATTTCTTCACCTCCTTTTCTTCCATTGTTAATGTATCCAGTATCAGTTTATAATGGAGGGAGTTCATCATCAGGAAACATGAATAGAGGAATCCAAAATGTGCTAATATCATGCTCTGATACCACTGTATGACCCAATTTGAAAATTCCCAATAGAGGTAGAATATGGGGAAAAGTTGTGTTGACTAGTCTTGACTCTAGGGAATTCAAATGGCGGAAGAGGGTCTTGAATTTTGTAGGAAATGATATGGTGAGTCTTGGTACCACTCAATTGTCTCTCTTATAATTTATTAATAGGACATAGACATCTGCAACTCATTTTGGGGACATTGGTAAAAATGGAAAAATTACTAGTAATTCGTGGTGCAATTCCCCCTAGGTTGTGGGGAGAAATGGCTCTCCAAATCCTATGCGACCCTGCCAAATTATTAAATAGAGTATGGGGGATGATATTAGAATTCATTTATTTCCATTTTATGTGGTTATAAGTTCTGTAAAAAAGGTGCAAAGCTTCATATTCGAATGCACAAATTCAGTGATATTTGCTTAAGAGAAATGACATGTAAAAGCTCAACTTTGACTCACAAATTGTGTATATAATGGTTGATAACAAAGAATACTGAATATAGAACATTAAAAACATAGTAATATCTCACTAACAAAATATAATATCAGAGCCAAGTCGCAACATACATCAGATATACAACTCCATTGAAATGGGAAACCAACACATGGAAACTAGTCACACCAAAGCTTGAAAATGTGGACATTTGCATATGCATTTATGTTGATTTAGACTTATAGAGAGGATGTGAGACATATTACAGTGAAATAAATAATTCACCCATTATTTGGCATCAACTAGACTCAATAGGGCGCAACCACCATTCACACAAGTGCGCCATCATATAGAAATATGGAAATATTGAAGTGGGGATTGAGAGAATGGGAGGAGAGATGGGTCACAAAAATTAGCACCATCATATATGCAGTAACAACACTCCATTAAGCTCCAAATTAGTGGTAAGGGTGTCCTCTCCCACAACCAACTTGGATTAGAATATCACTCTCTCGAAATTGGATCACTAGCAGGGTAAGTGAGCACTCACCGTGCAATGGACAAGCTAGTGCTTTCCAAAATGCCAAAGGAAAATGATCAAATGATCAAACGCCATTATCATTCCTCATGACATATTTTTATAACCATCCTAATGTCCTTGAAGGTTGAATTCCCTCCCATAGGCTTCCTCCAACTCATCCATGATGTTTAGTAACCTTCATGACACTTGTCCTTCTCCTCAACCCTTCATCTTCCTCAAAATATGAATTGCTACAACCAAACCACAACTGCGCCCTATTGGAGGCTAAATTTATCCCTGACATGTTAGATTGTCATAGGTCTGCAATCAGGTCTGATTTGTCATAGAATCTTCCATCATTGTTGTCATAAAACACAAGGAATCTCTCTCCAAGTGGCACCTAGTTTCTTCACAAGCTCTTCCTCTACCATGGGGAGTTACTCCTCTTCATCCATTGGAATCCTTGGGATATGTTGTTGGCACAATAGATACCATATCATCAAATGAAATGGGAGCCCATTCATCATTATTAAGGTGATTTTTAATGTTATTATTTTACTATGGGGTATTATTCCTTGGTTCTTTCATCCCTTTTATCTTATCATGCCGAAAGCCTTGTGTTTTTTGGTTTTTGAGTTGTAGAAAATACCCTATTTTCTTTCAAATTTATATTTCCGCAATCCAAAAAAGAAAAAAGCGTAAGACCTTTTTTTGAAGGTTTTGAATTTTGTTTGCCGGCAACCGGCAACCGGCAATTCAGATTGCAGATGTTGCAATCTCTTTTGTTTTACATTTTTACCTTTTTGCAGCCTGCAACCTGCAATGGGGATTACGAGTGTCGAAAAACCATTTCATAATAAAATTCCAATTTATCAGTTCCGTAATTCCGCAACTCGCAATGGGGATTGTGGAAATATGAAACACAAAACACAATAAAATCGTAAAATCACACTTCTGACGATTCCGCAACCCACAATGCAGATTGCAGATTGCGGAAGCAATAAAGCTAATTTTTGGTCACAAATGTTACCCTACAATTCCAGAACCTGTAATGTGGATTGCTGATTACATAAATCAAAAAATGTTTTTTTTTTAAAAGTTCATATCCGCAATTTGATTTCCCGCTTCAATATTGAACATCGATTTGTTTGAAATCTACGGCTTAGATTTATTTCTCTGTTGGACTTGGTTTTTTAAATTATTTGAATTTTCATTATTTGTTCATCATTTCTAACTGACGAATTTCACCCACGTGAAAGAATTTGCTGTGAATTTTCATCAAGCCCATGGATTTCCTTGATCTTAAGCGATTTACTGGTAAGTCTATTCGGATCTCTTGCTTCCCATTGGTTTAGTTTTAGTAATTTTATCTTGGGTAAAAAAACGATGGTTTTACTGTATTTTCTTATCAGAATTTACCTCATACCCTGCAACCATGTCAAGGAACACGAGGTCCAAAACTGCTCTCAATGAGCAAAAGAACAGAGACCCCAATGCTGGAATCTTCTCTGACACTAGTGGGCAGGTATTTGAAACCAATCACCTAGACTAGTCTAGAATTTACACTATTTTTGACAATGATGACTTCTCCACCATCCCACATGACTAGTTGGCCTTCATGAACATTTGCAAATCACAACTCCACACCATAACGACCAGACCTACTTTCATGCCCTATATATACCCCATGAAGTGGATGGTCGATCATGGGATCCCTAATGACCGCTCTTTTGATGACCAGTCTCACACCCAGCTAGCCTCCTTTTGTCCAGAGGTATTTTTCAGGGAATATGCCTTTAACCCACCTCAACAAATGCTTAATAAGAAATTCCTTGAAGACTCTGCTACACAGTACAATTTTGAGGAAATGATGAAGTCATGGATGGATAACCATACAGAATTCATCCCTAAGCTAAATAAATCATACCCTATCTCATGTTTTAGAGATCCATTTTCCCTATTGGCAGCCATGCTATGCAGAATCTACGGGTTACCAAACTACATGATGTTCAAGGCAGAATGGGTGCCCCTTTCACATGATAACCTTACCATAGGGCAGTCCTTCAACTGGGCTCTAATCCTATCAGTTGTGTTGAAGGAGTCAATTGAAAAGTACCAGAAAACTCAGGCGTCCAGAAATCCCACATTTTATCTATCAACCTATTTGATGGACATATTTTGTGCGTCATTTCCTATCCCAAACATGGGATAGAATTGGACCAGAGTTTCACCCCCTGTCCATTTTTACTGCTCGGCATTGTGGGAGGGAAATTTTGTCCCACTTGTATATGACATTTGAGACCACTTTATTGGGTCAGTGTATCATAGGATTTTCAAATCAGATGCCCCTACCTCTTATGACATAGACAAAGCGTTAATCTCCACCATGGGAGATTGGTACATCGGGGAATATTTTGCATACATCAAGATATGGGGTAGCAACATTGTACATCTACTACCCAGGATAGTTCCAAAAAGAATGATGCTGGAAGAGATTGCATTTTAGGCTGTGGTGGATGGAGTGTTTCTCAAAATTACTGTAGCAAAGAGGAAAGGGTGGCCAAAGTTCCCCCTTAGCCTTGGACCGCTGGCCATTCAAAATTCTACTCACGTAGGCACTTTGGGAAAGAAAATTGTTACTTTAAAACTTGGGGAAGACCCCAAGAGAATGCATGACCCAAATTCCTTCCTAGAAAATCATTTTACCTAGGAGAACATGAAGACTGGTTCCTCACATTAGAATAAACTAGATGAATGTATATATCAAGGGGCTAAATATTTCTCAAAAGTTGTAACAAGGATCACCACTCCTGATGAAAATATTTTTATTTTCCAATATGAGAAGGAATTGAAGACCAAGGTGCTTCATTATAGGAAGCTGGAATTGATAGTGGAAGAGAAAGCACAAAAACAATTGGTTGAGAAAGAAGCCCATAAGTTACAAGTTGCTTCTTCTTCAGGGACAAGTGAGAAGATTGATTACCGTGGAAAGGATAACATTGAACACACTTAGTATCCAGGAACCTCATATGATTTTGAAGCTTTGATAAGGTCTGCAGAGATGAAGAGGAACTTAGAACTGATGAGTTCTATGGTAGAGGCACATGCAACAATGTATGAACCTCAACCAAAGAGGAAAAGGACCGAGCAACCATCTCCACAGGTCCAACCACCTACCCAACCTCATTTACCAGCAACAAATATTGATGTCCATGAAATTGAAAGTGATATGGAAGAAGAAACCTTCCCCTCTAGTTACTCATGCCCAATCATAGTTCCCACTATTTTTCCATCTGTTGTTTCAACAACCCAGGAATCCGAGGATCCCTTTGATAGTTTGATTCATGACCCTTCTTTTTTTGAGATTCACATCTCCCATATTCTTACTCCCAGTAATGGTACATCTACTGTATCCTTACCTATTTCCATTCCCTTTTCAACCTTACCTATTTTTTTAGCAGCTTTTGAACTACCTGTTGTTTCCACCCAATTGACATCGTCACAACCCCCTTTGTCATCTTCACAACTTGGTACCTCTTCTATTCCTACTACCTCTTCAAAACTCATTACTTCTCTTCCCATTTCCACTCCTTCTCCCTCCACTACTCATACCTCTACACCTTCCAGTACTATTCTGCAAATCAGTATGCCAATCCCCGCCCCTCACATTCCCCAACCCGCCCCTTTAGTCACAATATCTGAAGGAACCACTTCAACAACTGAGGAAGTGGCATATGTTGGTGACATTGCAGTAGGTTCCCTTGGGGAATATCTCTGGAGCAGGATAGAAAAGGATGTGGTAAAGAAATGATCTAAAATATCCAGGGAGGGAACCTTTAAGAAAGGCATAGTTCCCAACGAGATCATATGGAAGAGAGCTTCCAACAGTCAGGTTTATTTCTACCTATATGGCATCACTGATCATATCTACGAGGGAGGCATATTTTCTTTCACTCAGCCATAAGGTAAATTGACTATCAAAAGCTTTAACATATTGGAGTTGGGAAGCACCAGGGGGAGGCTTGAACTAGGAAGGAATGACATTATATACTTCCATAAATATATAAAAAAACTCCTAGACAGATTCACTCTCCCCCCTCCTCATGGAATAGAATTGGGAAAAACATTTCCTAAGGTTTTTCTTTTCTGCCCATTTGTTCTTGAAAGAATCCTCAAAGGCTTGATAGCTCAGAATGGAGTTTTTTGGAAGATTTGTGAACCATTTTCTTGATTATCCATCAATACTTTGGGAAAACAATCTGACTTTTATATCCTCATGGTCTACTTCTTCCAGGTTGTTCCAGTCTGAAAACCATTCCAAGTGTTCCTTAGTTGAATACCCCCTCTCCCGATTAAATTGTTTGAGTTTTTGGGCATATCCCTAGGGGAGGTCATGAATATTAGTAGGGAGAAGTATAGGAGCAAACCTTTTATTCTTTCTAGGGGTTATAGTAGGGTTTTCGAGAGGAATTTAAACTGGTGTGACAGACATAATCAATCTTCTTTGAGGAACCGTGGAGATATGAAGGACTGTAAAACTGAATAATGCAGGATGCTTAACCTCCAAAGTGGTGGGATATAAGGATATGTCAACAGACTGTTTTGAGGTAGTGGAGTTTAATGAGGCTAATTCAGAGGGAAATAGGGGGCATTCTTGATTAGAAAAGGGTTGGATATCCCTACCTAGAGACTCAGATCAAAAGGATGCAGTATCAACTGTAGCACCATGAGCTTTACAGGGATGATTATTATCTTTATGTGGCTCGATTGAAGGGTCTTGGTCAAAATCATATGTACAAGATGAAGAGATTATTTTAGTTCTTAAAGAAGTATATAAAGGGGTAAACCCATGGCCTTGTTTTGAGTGCAATAAACAATGGGGAATTCCTTTGACAAGCTTAGGAAATGATAGGAAAATTTTTACAAGAAACGATAAGATATATTGGAGAATATTCACACTTGAGTACCTTATTTTTCTACCATGCATTTTTATGCCTTTACAATGAGCTCATTTCCCAGTAGATTCTACCATTTTTCTTTGAAACTTTTCTCTCTGAAACTTAGATTCTTTGAGAATGGAGTCGGCAGTATTCCCAGTGGAGTCACCTTCCAAATATTTGAGTGGATTCGTCGGAGCATATACAACCAACATGTGCCTATTTTTGACTTCTCAACCGAGTTATAGAACTATGGAAATGACATTTCCCCGATGGGATAATAGAAATTAGTCCTCGACAATGACACCAAGATGTTATCACCTAATAATTTTCCTATGGTTGTGGTAGGAAACCACTGGGGAAAATATTTCAAACCAACCTTTAGACTGTATTCTAGCCTATATAGTCAAAGAGAGATCTCTCTTTGTCATAGGAACATTCACATACACATTTGGCTTTAAAAAATCATTTAGAAGGCTATATTTCTGAGGGGAACTGATTTTTTGGTGTTTAAAAAAGAGTGTAAGACAAACATATGTCAACTACCATTGGGAAATGGAGTCACAACTTGAATCAGTTAAGGGTATTATGGTGAAAATGAGTGGGTATTTTCCTTTGCAATCTGAGGTAAAATGGGTTTCACATTCATTCAAATATCTTCAAGTGGTGGTAGGAGAAAGGAGAAAGAGCCCAGTGAAGCAAGAGGAATGTTGGGTGTTATAATGTCTAAATTAATTCACCCGATCTTTAATTATTAACCAGGGTTGGTAGACTTATATTTGACACAAAATATATGTGAAGGAAGAGGGGTTCTTATGGTGTCGTGGATATATTTTAACAAACAAAATATCGAAAGATCTTTCAAAATGAAAAATCGAGTCAAACTCCTAAAAATGCAATTATTAAGGTAATTAAACTGAGACAGAATAATAAACTAAACAATTGATAATTTATTTTATAATTTTAAACTGAAATACAATCAACAATTGACTATTCAAATGGGAAACTAGGGTGCAAGGAAGACTTAACTTATAAGCAAGTAGAAAACTTAATAAGAGAAACAGGCAGAAAACTTAATAAAAGAAATATCTTTAGGTTCTGTCCTACAAGTTCTTTCAACAATAACACAATGTAAAAGAGACAACCTAAAAACATACTAAGGATATCACATATAACACTACAAACGGATAAATCAATCCAAAAGGCGTAAACACAAAACAATACAACAGTAAAATAAAATCAGAAACAATTTTCAAGAAACAAAAACATAAACAACTTAACACATATTCAAGATGAAATGAAGTAAAGAAAATAATAAAACTCTAATAAATAACCTAAAAAAATTAAACTTTAATTTCAATGTTAAATAAAACTATTATCTAACTATCTCAGTCAAAACATAATTCAAACATTAACAAAACATAACTAAAAACAATCTCAAAATACATAAAAAAACACTAAAAACGAAACTAAGGGCTGAATGACAGACTTAATTGTGGGTCTGAAAGGGGTGGTTGAATGGTAGTTTAAATAGGCTGTCCGAATGACAGTCTGCACAGTTAACACAATAAAAATTAAACTAAATGATCTAATCTTCAGCTGAATTCATGTGGATGCAGATCTAATGCATAAAGACAATAAGTAAACCTAATTATTAAGAAAATTTAACAATTACATAACCTTAAACAAATTCATGAAAATAAATCATTGCATATTAATAAACTAAAATTCAAATTGCATAATTAATAACTAAAAATAGACAAGAAATAAATAGAACTAAATTGAAAAGCAACCTATCTATTTGCTTGGAAATAAACTGAACAATGAACTGGAAATGAAATGACTGAAAACAAAGCTGAAATCAAACTATGTGCACAGTCAACTATCTAATTCAGAAATAAAATTGCATTACAGAAATAATAAAACAAACTGTAAATTAAACTATCTACAATAGAAAAATGAAAGAAACAAACAATAAAAGAAACCTCTAGTTGATAAGGGGCCCTCTCAGCAATCACGGGTGGTGCCTGACTAAATTCTACTCAAATTCAATCTTCAACAGCAACACATACAACTCTTTATTCAGATGATGAAACAAAGTTACAAGGTTCTTCTCCAAAAACAACTGTCTAAAAATAAAATGATCAACTCCCTAACTCTGCATAAAGAGGTGGTTATATACATTGTTTACATGGATGAGCAAGTCAACCCTTTAGTGGTCAACTGCTCTCTAAATTTAGTCAACTATTAAGGCGTTTAACTGATTGTAGGCCAACACACATTCATCTTCCCTTCTTTAGCACGGCTTTGGTCTTCTTCACTAAACAACGAATGCACAGGCTCCTCTTCAGTGTGAACGATGTTCATATGTGGCACACGGCTCCTTCCTTAGCCGGGAAAGTGGACTGGTGGTGAACAGAGGAGAGCGCACATGTGAATCTTCTAGAGTGTAGGTTAAATGCATCAACCCAACACGTGGATTGTTAATGTGGTGGCAAGCAAAGTAGGCTGCAGGCTGACGGATTATCTAGAACACGAGCTCCATCACCCAGACGCGTGGACGGTAGGTTGTTTGCAGGGTTTTTCACATTTTAATTGCCTGAAATTAATTCTTAATAGCGCGCAGCCTGATTCACGATTTGGACTGAGAGCTAGACAACAGGTTAGGCCGTGAGTTGGATACGTTGGGCATCGATCTAGTGAGAACGAAGTGTCTGTTTGATGGCGCGCTTCAGGACTACAGTCTACAACAACACGTTTCAACATCTGGAAAACTACCACTGAGTTTTGTGTAGCGGGCTAGATGACAAGCTGGACTTCGAGCTGGATGTGCTGTGCGCAAGGCAGGATGAATGCGTTTTTTTTATTAATTTGGCCCAAAAAGATTATAAAATATGCAAACAAATATATAAATTAATTAATACATCAAATGTTCTTTAATAATGCCATTTTTAATTAATAAAACCATTAAAATGATAATAATAAATAGATTTCATATAAACCTTATATTCATACATACCTGAGATGAATAGTGATCCGCGTGACATAAAATATACATAAATCTAATAAAACATATGTTTAAATGAGTAATTTAATTTCCAAAAATGATAACAATTCTAGGATCAACATTCCCCCAAACCGAAGAAATGCTAGGTCCCACTGAGCAAAAAAAATAAAGATAACAGATCACACTGTCATTGCGAATTTTGATAACGTGAGCCAACAACGGGCATATACATAAGTAAGTAAATTCATAAGGTTTAAAATTAATTCAACCATGTCCAAAGTAAAACTTTGGGCAAGTTGAACATATGACATGAAAAGTATAAATCACATTTATAATCAAGAGAATTAGTCAATTAATAGTTTACATACATGATTGAGTAAAAGTATAGGATTATCAAATAATAAAATGATAAGAAGCATTTCTAAGCATCCATATGAAGGTAAAAATTATTTGCCAAAAAAACAAAATTTGGTTAGCAAATTTTAATTATAAATACTAAAATATTACATTGTTTTATTCAGATCGTCATTTGGTATTTCATTTGGACCTTCTTTTGATTCTTCATATAGTTCTCCATATTGATTTTTCTATAAAAACATGCTTCATGCTATAATAAAATTCCACTGCTTATATTATCCTAAAAAACACTTATCATTTGTTAGAGATAAATAGATCGATCATAAATAACGAAAAGTAAAAACAATCTAATTTTTCCAAATCCATCTTCCCCCAAACCAAAGATATGGCGTGTCCTCAAGCCATAGAAGACAGAAGAATTGATTGTTCCAAAAAAATAAAAATTAAAGAGTTCTATCATGCTGTTGATTATTTTGGAAAGAAAAGAAAAAAAAACTAACTAATTAGTAAATGGAAATGATTAGAGATGTATATTCATGAAAAGTATAACAGTGCTTTAAAAAGACTGCGTGAATGGTAATAATTGAACCAAAAGAATTCCACAGGAAAAACTAGTCATCTATGCCTCATTTTAAAGATATCCTGTCATCACAAAATATTTAAGTGTACCCTGGAGTATGTAAGATTTACAACTATGGGTCCCATTTCTAGGATAATAATATCATAGGTATATGCTAAATTAGATGGGAAGGTCAATCCCAACTTACAACCATTCTCAAACGACATGATAAACAATTAGCCATAACATTTTTATTCATAAATTATAAAAACGTTTCTTCATATTTATCATTGTTTTATGAACTATGTGCATAGTAGTGCATTAACCAGATCTCCTTTATCAGGTATTGCCTCGCTGCCAGAAGGCCTGTTCAGTACCCTGATGGGTTTACCTTGGTACCATGCAAGCATAGTCCTGCTACCAGCGAGCCTGTTCACTACCCTGATGGGTTTACTTGCATTTATCGAGCTTTCGTGTTTTGAGTTTTTTTTTTTAACTTAGCATTGACCCGCTACCAACAAGCCTGTTCAGTACTCCGGTAGGTTTGCCTTGTATAATGATATTAAATATATGGAATCCGATTGGTACTAGAGTGTGTTAAGTCCTGCTAAACACATAATTCAATTTTTTTAAAAATAAACTTATAAGTAATTTCATAATGGCCATAACCATAGATCATGTCAAAAGAGAATAACCTAAAGCTGTTCTTTAACCTTACAGTCCTTCTTCTTTGTAAAAGAAAGGTAATGTTTCCCATGGACAAAAAATCCACTTACTCTTGAATTATCACCAAAATACTTGAGAGACAAGTTTTAACAACAAGCATAAGATGAACTAGTAATCCATAGGTGTAAAATGAGAATGTGAAAAATATGATAATGAAAGTAGGTCTATCAAGAAAATGTTAAAAATAGTAAATCAGAAATATACATGTCTGAATCAAAATACCAAAAACCATATGAATCACAGAAGCGTTGGTTAAGTATGATATATAGAGAATTATAAATTTTATTTTTTATTGTAAGCTGAAAATTTCAAAAGTACCCCAAGAAAGGTTAAGACACCTGATGAGTATTTTAACATGCTTCCCTTTTTCAAGTAATACTTCATAATTTGCTTATAGAGATAGAATATTTGTAATCAAACTGCAAAACCACTTGTTAGATGATTCGATTTATTCATAAAGACATAATAAAAAGAAAAAGAGTCTTGTGTAAACAATCTATTAGAAATGACTCTTATTTATTCAAAGAAACAAGCACATATTTACATATATACAAGTGATAATAACCCAAAATATTTTTCAAGGATGAGGAGGAGGAGGAATAACTTCCCCTTCAACTAATTCCATTTCGTTCTGCTGCAAAACGTTATGTATAAAATCTTGTTTAGATGCCAGTTGATGATAAATTCTGAGTCTATGCCCATTTACTACAAAGGAAACTTTTGAGCCATCAATTGTTTTAATTTTTACTGACCCATTGTCAAAAGTTGTAACTACTTCGTATGGAACCATCCAATAGGTAGTTAGTTTTCCTTTAAAATTTTTAAACCGTGAGTCAAATAGTAGTGCCCAATCTCCAGTATTAAATTGCTTTTGTTTAATAAATTTATCATGCCATGTCTTTCATTGATTCTGTATTAGCATGGTTCTTTGGAGTGCATCTTGTCTAATTTCATCTAACTCATTAATCTGCAATATTCGTTATTTTTGTGCTTCATCCAAATTCATGTCTAATTGTGCTGCAATACGAAAGGTTTTAACTTGAAATTCAATAGGTAAAAGGACTTGTTTGCCACACACTAACTCATAGGGGGTATATCCGGTAGTGTTTCTCCATGTTATCCTATAGGCCCATAAATCCTTTGGGAGTCTATCTACCCAGTCCTTATGATTTAAGTGAATGGTTTTAGTTAAAATGGCTTCTAATACTTTATTAGTTGATTCTACCTGACCATTAGCTTGAGGGTGATAAAGTGAAGATTTTCAATGTCGGATGCCATATTTCGTAGTAAGTTCTTTCATTAATTTAGAAGTAAATTGAGTAGCTTGATCTATGACAATTCTCTAGGTACACCAAATCGGGTGAATATTTCTTCATATATGAATTGTACCACTGATTTCTCTGTGGCTCTAAACAAAGCTTTAGCTTCTACCCATTTGGTGACATAGTCTGTGCAAACTAGGATATATTTATTTTTACTAGACATGAGAGAAATTGGTCCTACAAAATCAAGAGCCCATTTATCAAAGGGTTCAATCATGACTTGGGGTTGTAGAGGCATCTGATCAGATGATGTAGGTCTACCCATTCTTTGGCAACTATTGTATCCTTTAACATATTTGGCAGCATCTTTAAAAATGATTGGCCAATAGTAACCAAAATGTAAGAGTTTGTATGTCGTCCTCTTATTAGAAAAATGTCCTCCACATGGTCCATCATGGCATGCATGGAGGATGTCTGTCATTTCATCCTCCCACACACATCGTTGAATAATAAGTTTTGGACCAGTGCATAAGAGATCGTTATCAACCCAAGAATAATTGGAACTATGAACTATAATACGACGCTTCTCATGTGGGGACAAATGGTTTGGTATTTTCCCAGTTGCTAAATAATTGGCAATATCTGTGAACCAAGGGGTTTGAACAGATACAACAAATAGATGTTCATCAGGAAAAGTGTCGTCAACTAGCTTAGTACCATCTTCATGTTGAATATGGGAAAGGGAATCTGCTATTATATTTTCTTTACCAGGTTGGTCAATGACAGTAATGTTAAATTCTTGCAATAAAAGAAGCCACCGGGTCACTCTACCATTGGTGATTGGTTTATTCATGAGAAATATAATGGTGGAGTGATCAGTATGCACAAAAAATTCATAACATGTAATATAATGATGAAACTTATTAATAGAATAAACTACTGCCAAGAATTCTTTTTCAGTAACAGTATAATTAAGTTCGCCAGGAGTCAAATTATTACTAATAAAATAAATGGCATAAGGTGCTTGTCCTTCTTTTTGGCCGAGGACTCCTCCTATGGCCATATCAGAGGCATCAGTAGATATGTAAAAAGGAAGGGACCAATCAAAACCCCTAAGTATTGGTGCCACTGATAGTTTAGCTTTTAGTATTACAAATTCATTTTGACAAGATTATGTCCACTGGAATTCTACGTCCTTTGTAAGCAACTTAAACATTGGTGCAGCTATTTTAGTGAAATTTTCAATAAAACAACGGTAATAGCCTGCATGACCTAGAAATCTTCTTACCCCTTTCTAAGTTTTGGGAGAGGGAAGGCCAACAATTACTTCAATCTTCGTAGGGACTACCTTAATTTCTTGGGAGGAAACATGGTGTCCCAAAACTATACCTTCTGTTAGTAACATTTTACATTTTTCATAACTAAGGGATACATTCGTTTCTTGACATCGGATCAAGACCTTCTCGAGGTTTTCAAGGGCTTCTTGAAAAGTATTACCATAGGCCGTAAAGTCATCCATGTATACCTCCACACAGTCATGTATAAGATCAAAAAATATTCCTAAGACTGCTCGCTGGAAAGTCGCAGGTGCATTACATAATCCAAATGGAAAAAATCAATAAGCGTATGTTCCCCAAGGGCATGTAAAAGTGGTATTGTCTTGATCTTAAGGTGCTATTAAAATCTGGTTGTAACCACTATACCCGTCAAGAAATGAAAAATACTGTTTACATGGCAGAGTATCTAATACTTGATCAATAAAAGGTAAAGGAAATTAGTCTTTAAGTGTAGCTTTGTTTAGTTCTCTAAAATCAACACAAATGTGCCATTTCCCTGTGACTTTCTTTGGGACTACTACTAAAGGAGATACCCATTTACTGTTAGAGATAGGATAGATAAAACCAACAGTGAGGAGTTTTTGTAAATCTTCTTTTACTATATCCTTTAGAGCAGGATTCATCCTCCTCTATGGCTGCCTTACAAGTGACATGCTTGGATCCATATAAATATGGTGAACACAGGTATCAGGGTGTATACCCTTCATATCAGTGTATTCCCATGCAAATTATCTGGCTTGTTTCTTAAGAACTTTAAGCAGCTGTGCTTGTTGGTTTTCACTTAATCCTGCATTTATATGCATAAATTTTTCAGGGCCAACCTCACAAGGTATGGTATATGGTCATGTATGCCCTTCAATTGTAAAGACACAAGGTGTTTCTCTAAATATTGATAGAGCCATATTCTCTTGAAACTCATCTCCAAAAATCTGATTGAATTGAGCAAAAGACTGAGGAAAATCCGTACAGGTTGTTGAAGAGACAAACTGGTTTAATACATTCTTAGTGGTCTGCTCTTGAAGTGCCAAGGAGAAATCACTAGGAAGGGAGAGATCATCAAGTCTTCATCCCCAAAAGAACAATTTAACCACCATGAATTTTCAGTTATTGGTTGTGTTGGGGGTATAAAATAAGTCTTTGTGTGGAAAACCCATTGGAAATAGTCATCTGTACATCCCTACATCCTATAAAATCATTTACAGTAGCTAACCATGGTCTTCCCAAAATAATAGGATGCCCTTTAGAAGGATCCTTTGATTCTACGATCATAAAGTCGACAGGGTATTCCCATGAGGTTACTGATACAACAATGTCATCCAAGACTCTAGCATATTTTACCATAGTACGGTCTGCTAGTTCTAGGATGGAAGGAGTAGGTTGAAGAAATTGTCGTAACTGTAAAACTTCTAAAACTATCGTGGTCATCATGTTAATAGAGGATCCTAAATTGATTAATGTATTTTCTATGGAGGTGTTGTTTATAATTAAAGTCACTACTGGAGCTCCTGGATTTGTATATTTTGCAATCCGGGACTGGCCATGTTCTATGTTCTAAACCATTATACACACAAATTATGAGTCAAATTCGATCTTTTACATGTCATCTCCCTTAAGAAAATAACGTTGAATTTATGCATTCGAATATGAAGCTTCAAACCTCCATTGAAGAAATATTAACCATAACAAATGATAGTAAATGAAGTATAATAACAGTCCCCATACTCTGTTTGACAATTTTGAAGGGTTGCATAGGAGCTGGAGATCCATTTCTTCCTACACCCTAGGGGGATTTGCACCATAAATTGCTAGTAATTTCACCATTTTTCCAATGTTCGCAAATTGAGTTGTAGATGTCTATAACCTGCCATAAAGTTATCATAGAGTCCATTCAGTGGTCCTAATACTCCCCATATCAATCCCTACCAAATTCGATACACTCTTGTGCCATTCGAATCCCCTAGAGTCAAGACTAATCAAGGGAAAATTTCCCCAAATTATGCCTTTGTTGGGGATTTTCAAATTAGGTCATTATAGTTATGGATTTCTTGTGGAACTATTAATGTTTTGTGTATAGCTGTAATTTTTTCTTCATTATGTATGCTTTATTTACTTTTTTATTATGCAAAGATAGAACTTCATTATGCAAAATCTTAACTTGCTCTTTCAACCTATAAATATTAGATTCATTATCTTCTTCAATATTAATTTCATTATCATTATTATCAAAAAATAAAGAAGACAAAGGATCTAAGGAATACCTCTTAAAATCCTTCTCTAAAGCTTGTGCGTGCTCGCACACTCTGTCAAAATATTTTATATCTTTTTGCAAAACAAACATAGCTAAAGATATGGGTAAAGAACGTACATACCACTCATATAGAATATCACCTAAAGGTTTTTTATTGTCTTTGAGTCGATGATAAACCTATCGGAATCATGTGTTGAAATCACGTATATATTCACCTTCTTTGACCTATATTTCATCCAACTCAAGATATATATCAATCGCATTATAGTTATCATAATCACTTTGAAAAATTGTTTTAAAATCAGACCAACCATGAATAGTGTTAATAGGAAGAACATAGTACTAGTTTGATACCTTACCTTCAAAAGTGAAGGGGAAAATTCTGCATACAATATATTCATATTGAATATCAAGTAAGACAAACTCATATTTTCTAATATGTTCAAGAGCTGTTATATTCCCTTCACCGTTAAATTTTGGTAAGAAAGAAACTGCCTTTTGTGGGAGCTCATGCAACAGTCCATGCAAAATCAATATTTTGTTAGACTCCCATGCAGGGACATGGGAATGCACCATAATTAATAAAACATAATTTAAAATTGACTCAAATTGGTTAGCTTACCATCTAACAAACCCTATTATGTGTGTATGACAACATAGAAGAATGCGATATAATACACTGAAATATAAGAGCTAGAGGATAAATGGTTAATGAATAAATAATAAAAAGATAAAAACAAAAACCATTTGTTTTACCTTATGGCCCTCCTTCTAGTGCCATTTGTTGGATGCATTTTCTCTTTATAGGCCAACAAGGAGAAATAACCCATACAAGGCGCTTAACACAACCCTGGTATGTTTAAATTAGCTAAATATCACAGGAACAAAGGCCCTGCTTCCTTTGTAGGTTTTCTCTCTAGAATAGAGAGTCTCACAATCAGATATTAATAATTTCCTAAAGGATAAACTATTCTAAAATGAAAACTAAATTTAACTAAGATGCAAATTCTTAAAAACATAAAACACACAGATTTAGTAGCTGCTAAACGGTAGCTTTTAAGCATGAAATTATAATTCTAATTTGAAAACTAAACCTATCTAATGGGTCCTCTATTGGCCAAGACCAAACTAGTAATCATGTTAACATTCTATGACAATACATATAACAAAAAATTAAATGATATAACCATGGAAAAAATCAGCAAAGTCGATATCATAAATAACTTTCAGTTTAGAAATTACATTCATAATTAAAGAACAATAAACCTAAATTATTTTTCATTATAAAACATAAAATATCAGAGAACAATTAACTTCTATCACTTTAACATTTGATATTTAAAATCATTAATTACTTAAATGAATATCTGTTAGAAACACAGATGAATCCGTAAGTGAATCAATATAAAAGAATATTATACAAACCGATTTAATTAACAAAATTTACTAAAATTGGCTCACACAGTATTAAAATCAAATATGAAAACGAGTTCGTGCTTTGAGAAGTTCATTAATAATTCATAGAATTATAACAAAGTATAACTACACGTGATAATAATATATGAAAACCATAAGGAGAATATATATAAGTATTCAAAAACTGAGTTAAATATAATACCAATCTTTGAAGAAGTGCTTAATAGTACTACATAGATAAAATCTCAAAAGAACCTTTCGGCACAATTGATGTCTTGACTCCCTATGTAAACAGTCTTCTATTTCATACTCGAATACCAAAGAAGGAAACAATATAGAACCTATGGGGAAAGCAATTCCCTGGATCTTCAACAAATCCGCCCTCCCTTTATCAGGATCGTCTCCTCTTCCTTCCTATCAACACAAATATTACAAAAGGAATACATAGATTGCATGAATGAATATATTTTTGTTCTCTAGAGAACCCCCCCCCCCTCCTCAATAGTCGAGTTGTCTCTTTTTAAATAGCTAGAAGGGATCATAATAGTCTCCAGAAATAGCTCTTACAACTGGATACAACAATAATCTTTGGAAAAATAGGGCTCAAACAGGCCCAAAAATATCCCCTCTCCTTCATAATTTCAGAAAATGACCTATGGTAAAAGGTAAATAGGTCCATTTGTGAAGTGTTTTTTCAACTGTTTGAACTAATTCCTCATGGCTTTCCCACAATCATCCACACAAAAACATGTATTCCTACATACCAGTGCGCGATTTTGTTTAAGGAGATAAACCTTTCTTCATAACCTCAAATATTGAACTCATATCTTACTTATAAAGGAGATCCCTGCAATAATAACATAATAAATGATATAACACGTGAAGATAAAATGGCGAGGAAAATAAACAAGAAACTCCCTTCATTCCAGTCAGATTCGTAACATGTGATTATTTTTCCATGAGATATTATTTCTTAACTCGACGTTGAATCTTTTATACCTGCACTTTAAGAGTATACTGATTAGAAAATGAACAAGTAAAACTGAAATATTTAAATACCTTAATCTAACATTTGAAAAATTAAAACATATTTCAACAACATATAACTCCTTTTGCGTTTATGGATATTGATTGTTGAAAATTTGAGGCTATGAAAATATGTTTTGGTGAATTTCATTTGTTGTTAATCTAATCGACTCATTTTAACTCTTCACGGGATATTTTGACATCCATGGTAAAGTTCTATGGTAGATCTCCTTCTTCTCGAAAATAATATTCTTTTAATAGGCAAGAGTATAACAATCTAATTTTGGCGAGCTAGCAATAATCCCTTAGCAATAATCGACAAAAGTTCATCGATACAACTTCACTGACTCCCTTTTAAATGCACATTAAACGATAAACCTAATGCTTAAGATATAAGTTTGGGTTATCATTAAAATTCAACTTTCAGAATATGAACGACAAAAGTGCCAATTTCACACAAATTCATGCTTTTAATTTATTATTGTAAAACTAAAACCATTTAATGTAAAAGTTTTCCAATAATAAAATAAGATCCATGAAAACCATGAATAATTATAAGAAAAGAAAATTGATCAATCATACTTCTCATAATGCAACCAAATAACTTGCAAGTATATAGGGTAAAATCTCTTATACGAAAAATGAATTAAAGAAACTTTTTCTCGAAAGACATGGAATACATAAAAAGAATTAAATGAAATTTAAAATGTAAGAATGTAAATAATTTAAACCATGTCAATAAAAGAATAAGAAACTTTCCGAGGAAAAAAAAGAGAATAAGAAACTTGCTTAATTCCCTATGCAAAATGAAAATCATGATTGGTACTAATTAAAGGAATGAAGGTTTAATCTTTACAAAATTCCCACTTCCCCATCATTTGCAAATCAATACACACGATCAAAATAGAAGTGTTATCCATTGAACTAGAAGAAAAAAGATGATCATGACATAAATTGATTGAATCACCAAAACCTATGCATGGAAAAACCATGACACTACCTAAGCAATCAAACAATATAAAATAAAAATAATAAAAGACTAAGTATTTACAAAATTTACATGAGACCCTTTGTTTATTGCAAAATGAAGGGGATTTGTTGGGGTGCCAACAAGCTTCTACACCATAAACATAAAAGAACAAAGGACAATAGAAATTATAAGTGCATTAAGTCATTTGAATGTTACACCATTTCATCTCAATCAAAGTAATAACCCTACGAATCGGTCCTCCATAAAGATTACCTAAACGAGTTTACAGGTTGCGACTGAGGGCTTTTAAGTCTTTGGTATAGTGATATAGACTTGAAATCACATTGTACAAGTCCATATTCATACAAATATATATTGACCTAAGGTTTGAAAATCATGAGGGCCAATCCTTCCATGGTAACACCAAATAAAAGTTTACAAATGTAGAAAAATATAGTATAAACACTTATTTCCCATGATAAGTGGCACGCTTTACCGATACTCTGAACATGATGTGTAAAACAAGTTCTGGCCATGAAATAATCTGGGCAACCTAGGTAAGGAAAATTGGGCCCCTAGGTTCCTAAACCAATTTTTTACAAGAAATAACTAAAAATAGAGTTCTTATTTCTAATAAATACAAACCCTAAAAAAAGCAAAATTACAATATCAGGACTGGAGTCCTTATCTTTTGATTCAAACATCTGAAAGTGAAATAGTAGATCTTTAGAATCGAACTCTTGCGACCATAGTAGATCTAGAAAAAAAAAACCTTATAAGAAAACATATTGTAGCCTTGTACACAAATGACTCAAGGCTTCAGCTTAGAGGGATGGCCATGATGGAGTGTGGGATTACTAAGGATTGTAACTTCTTTTCCTTAAATCACCGCTAAGACCTTTCACGTCTCTAAAGAGGAATAACCTACGAAGTGAACCAATAAATCCTAATTTGATAGGACATATTAAACATTGTGCTAGAAATAAAATAAAAACTATAGAAAACAAGACATATATCTATATTACTTATGTAGAATGGTGAGAAACCAAGTTGAACCTGTAAAATATTCCAATGACAAGTGAACAACAATTATGAAAGGATTAGGAAATCTCCTCCACATTAATCTAAAAAAATATGATGAACCTCTTACACATAGAGTTACATATATCAAAAACACTAAAAAAGACTAAGGATGAGTGCTGAATTATGCAGTCAAGATCCATACCTTCACCAAAGTGATAGAGCTTCTCCTACAAAGGAAAAATGCTAATTGAGTGAGAATAATCTTGAAGCATACCCTTCATAGCTGTTGATTTTATGGGTTAAGTTCAGTAAGTTAATGATTTTTTAGGTACAAGTCCTAGTGGAGATCAATGAGTCTACCTTTACTTCCCCTCAGGCTAGGTTCCATAATTTACTATAATACTCATATTCAATGAAATAGTTAATAGTATGTTCGTTCCCACAAAACTTTGTTATCTCTAGTTGTGAGTTGAAAATGGGCACTAACTCAAGATGCGTAACATAACACATGAGATATGTTCACAACAAGAAGGAACACAATAATTTCCCCACCTCTCATGATTCCCACATCGAGACCCTCACACCCTACATAAGAAAAGTTATAAAATTAAACATTAGCATTTTTGCAAAGTAAGCCACAACACTTGTTGTAGGTCAAGTCCACAATAAGCTAAAATTTAAGAAGCTAAAGAAATAATAAGTACAAACTACTAGTATGTCAACCATAGAAAGGATGATAATGCAAAATTGATGACAAAGTTAAAGAAGAGTAGCACCATGATAAACTAATGGGAAACACGTTCATCCTAAGGAATGGTGAAAATGTTTACTTCAGATGCATTATACCTATATTTGTATAAGGAAAATGACATAGCTATGATAGAGTAATCATAAAGAATTTAAGCTAGTGC
>LPNX010444557.1:0-70510 GCA_001517045.1 Pseudotsuga menziesii
AAAATAATAAATAATTGTATAATGCGAAAAAAATTAACAAAAAAATATGCACATCACACTGCATTTTATGTAGATCATGCTCATATATTTATTTTTTTTAGATTATTAATGCAAGATTGAATTACTCTACGTGGACACAAGCCACTTATTAGCGTCTTCAAATTTTTAAGGTCACACAGTTCATTAAATGCAAAAATTCACACATTAAATGACATCGGAATATTTTAAAAAAAATATCACTATGAAGCCAACATAATATTCTACAATTTGTTTTTTTACTGCAAGTCAAAATTCACATGGCATATATGCGTTTTGAGGGCTTCTATCTAGCACGAGTAAAAAATCAGGTTTTCATCGCCAAATTTGGCCAAAAAGTGTTACCCATCTTCATGGAATCACCCTATGATGAAGAAAATCTAACTGAGCTTGAACAAATTGCAATCAAGGATGGAATGAAATTGGTTCTTAAAATGATGAATGATGAAGAAGGTTCATTATCTGTAGAATGTAATGGTCATGTCAATGCTATAAATATTATTGAAACAGTGAAATTTATTATTGCAGCTATAAATATCCATGATGATACTCAAAATGAAGAGTTTTAGGAATTTTATGAAGAATTGGAAGCAGTATTGAATTCTGGGGAAGAATCCAAAGAGATTAAAAAGGAAAAGTTCCTTAAATTTGACATCAATGTTGATGTTGTAAGTGAAAAATGTGACAAACGAGACACCACTCATTGTAACCTTGAAGAAAAAATTGTTGAAGGTGAAGCCTTTAATGAGATGAAGAAGTTTCCCAACATTAGAGGAAAAAAAACGAGCATAGACAATGCATATTATTTTCATTTTGAATTTGCAACTCATGATGTGAATGAACAATCTAAGGAAAATCCATGGTAGCTTAATAAAAAAATCTACAAGTCGTGTTATACTCACAATGATGAGAATCAAGCTAAAGGTATTGGAGCCCTAAGAAAAAGAAATTTAAATTGTAAAGTATTTTGTTAATTTGTAAGCTTGGCTGATTCTGAGAGCAGTAGGCATGTTAAGTCTAGTTATTATAGAAAATATATTTCTCCATCAAGGGAGGATGTTGGAATAATGTCAAAATCATAGGCATTATATTAGAGATTGGATTCTTGTGTATCTTCTCAAGATAGATGAGTGGTTTGAGATCCATAGTTTTAGGATCTGAAGTTTGGTGTGTTGAGAATTATTTCTCCTATATATGTAATCATTTTAATGAAATAGATGGATTTATTAACATCTCTGTGTGTTAGTGCGAGCATTTGTTCTCTACACCTCCTCCTCTTTGAATTCTAAATAGCTATGCATTCTGGCTGTTGCTCCTGCTCTTCCTCTGAGCCATGTTGACACTCGCATCCGAGTGATTTGGTGTTAATGTTAAGACATTCATATAGAAGTTTTTTTGAGTTTGAGTGTTCCATTGTTGATTCATTGTTCTAAAGAGTTGTAGTTGTGTGTACTTGTCTTGTTTATGCTCTCCCTTCATAAAAATTAGTATCAGAGTCAGAGTGAAGATCAAAGCTAGGTTTGACATCCCATGTTGTGTGTTGTAGGTTGTAGAGGTTGTTTTACCTCAAAAAATATCGGTTCGGTTTGAGCAATGATAGTGAAGCAAAACCTTGGCGAGAAATTGCTGTCAGAAGAGCAGATAGAAGTTGGTCACAGGTGGTAGTCAAAGTTTTTAATTGCCGTGGAAGATTTTTTGCATACTATAGTGGATAGAATGTAGCCTACATGTGAATAAGGTCACCATGATTTGGGAGAGGAAAAAGAAAGTCACCTTTGTTTAAGAGAGGACACGGTTGTGGGAGTACATGGAAGTAAATAAGATTCTTTGCATAAGAAAACAAATGATTTCTTTTTAATAGAAGGAAAGGATTAAAGGTATTCCAATTTTTTTTAAAGTGAAGGAGTCATGGATTAATTAGTAAGGTCTTATGTGAAGTGGATTTAATACATAAAAGGGGGGAAACCTGTAATTAAAAAGAAATGGGCCTATTTTTCTAAATAAAAAATCAAAGTTGCTTAAGAAAGGGGGAGCACTTAGAAGAATGCTTCATTTCGGTGTCACTTTGTTATACCTAATTCTTTTCAACATCATGTTTTGAGACCAAAATATCAGTATTTGCCTTAATCCTCAAGTGTTGAAGTTGGAAATGGGAAAGAATAAACATTTTCATACTTTTGGTCACAACCACACTTTCCCTGTGGTCAATTTTTGGTACCTATATCAGTAACGCATCTTTTCTATTAGTAGTAAGAAGTGCCACTACCTATTACCCATGTAGAAAGTGTGGTTCCCACATGGCAACGCATTTTCCCTTTTAACAAGGTGCAATGCTCGATTTATGAAGGAAAAAAAAGAATATACGAGAGGATTCTTGAAGCTAGCCTTCGTGGAGCCTCATCCCTATGGTTTAGGACACTTGGAGCTCGAGATCCCTCATTATAGGATCCTCCCTCCACCTCTCCCATGGAATCCTCAACCTATACTATCCTCTAATGCCTTTATGTACCAGCTTACCTTTCATGGGTAAGGAGAAGAAGAATATGTTATTGCATCCAAACTCTAGCCAAATCCACCCAAGACTAGTGAGTGGTTAGTAGAAAATCTTGAGGCTTTGAGGCAAGGTCCATTTGAGAAGAGTTTCTCAACACCAAGGCATCGGTTGTAAACTCTCCCTCTTTGCACTTTTAATACAAATGTAGTTTCTTTTCCACATACACTTGTACGTATGATTATCATGTTGTGTTTATTGTTTAACTCCTTGGTATTATTCATAGTATTTTAAGTTAGCTTGTTACTCTTACTTGTTTGGTGTTTTGTTGTGTCTCTTGCAGGTCATCCGCATAGATCAAGAACTCCAAGGATCAAACTGTTGTAGCCCATGGAAGGTAAGAAGGGTAGCTAATTCAAGAGGTTTATATAATCCTAGGAAAAGTTTCTATTTCTTGTTATCATTTTTTTCTAGTGTTGAGTGTTTCAGGATAGGGAAACATCCTCTGTCAGCACTGGCTGATTATTTCCTGTAATAAAAGTGGTGACTCCACTAGGGATATAGATCAGAATTCTTGGTTTGTTTCCTTGTCTTCAATTTCCAAATTCTATTCATAGATCAGATCTACTTGTGAATTAGCTAAATTTCGATTGAAATTGTTAGATCTTCCTTGATCTACCTATAATGCTTTAGATTCTTACTTTTATATTTTTTTTGGATCTAGTACTGGAGCTCTAACATATTTATTTTCCACCTTTGTTTGATTTCAAAATCTCTTTTGGCCACCACACTTGGGTAGTGTAGAAAGAGCGACCACCACACCTTTCTTTAAGGAAAACAACAGTGCCAGTGCATATTTCCATTGAACAGAGAGCGGTGCCACCGCTCTGTTGCTGTTGACAAAGCACGGTGCTCAGCTAGTGGCATTCTGTACTTGTCTGTCATCCAACGGTGCCATGTAGGGTTTCTCATTAGAGGAAATTTGGGGTCTAAAATGTGCCTTGTAAGAAAATGCACCAACAATAAATTTTGTGAGTTGGAATTCAGGAACCAATAGAATTTAAATAAAATGAGTCAACCATAATGGTTGAATTAACATATTTGTCATAAAAGAGAACTACTTTTTTTGTTCATATTTTTGACATATCTCCCTGTGTTTTTACTCAAATTTCGAGCAGGAGAGCTCGTTGGATGTGGAATTTAATTCTGCATCCAACGAGTACCCACACTGCACACTTTTGATGGAACCTGCTACCCCAAAAATAAGAAATACCTGAAAAAATGTGATGATGACATCATCATCACATTTTTTCAGGTATTTCTTATTTTTGGGGTAGCGCAGTCCATCAAAAGTATGTAGTGTGGGTACTGGTTGAATGCGGAATTAAATTCTGCATCTAATGATCTCTTTCACTCAAAATTTGAGTAAAATCACAGGGAGATATGTCAAAAATACGAACAAAAAAAGTAGTTTTTTTCATTCTTGCTCCAAAATTAATAACTATTATTTTATTATTTTCCTTAGGAGGTCCATTTTAGACCTCAAATTTCCTCTAATGATCCCTATTTGATTTTTGAGATCTTGCATTTACAATTTGGTTTTTGAGTACTTTTTGGTTTTTTTACTAATAATTGAGATTATTAGTCAAGATATGGAAAGTGTGTTTAGGCTTGATTTGTTTACACTTCCAAGAATTAGTTTGATTTTGGCTTTTGATTTGCTCATTTATTTGGTTTTGATTTGAAAGAGGAAGTCTTTGAAAAGTAATCATCTATTCATATATCTGAGTGTTTCTTAGATCAGCTGAAAAGAAAATAGTTTTACTTTTGTTTTCTTCATAGCTTGTTAGAAGATTGTCTTCATATTTGTTATTGAAAAAATTGAGAGAAAATTGATCATAGATCTTAGCATAGGGTTGAACTGTTGATTACTTGATTAGTCTCATCAACTTTTAGGTATTCATGTTCTGATTGCTTCCTGTACGTTTTCTTCTCAACAAAAATAACCAAATAGTTTGTTTTTAAATCTTTCTTTCATTTGAAGAATTTAAGAAGTTTTGTGTGTCAAGTAGTCATAGTAATATTTATTTTTAAAAGAGATCTCATTCTTCTCCTTTTGAATATTTTTTCATTAGAATTATTTACATGCTTGCAATAGGAATGGAGATATAGTTCAATATTGTTTTTCTTGGGATTTATTCATTTTGGAAAAATAGGAACTGAACCTCTATCCCTTCCTTACATAGGGAATTTACAAAAATTTAAAATGAAATATTTGCATGAGCATAATTGGATGGTTTTACATTTATGTACTCACATCATGCATTAACCTAAGCATAAAAGATAAAATTAAGTGCTAGTTTAGGTTAAAATTTGTATAAAGGTGTGATAAGTTAGAGATGTGTTTCAACGTCTTTAAATGTAGGAGTTGTTGCTATTTTCTTACACTGCATCCCGGGGACCATGTGGTTCTTCCACATATTGTTGGTATATTGAACGACCTTTCATGTTTCCTTGAGTTATATCGAAAGGTACTTCACGTACTTAGTGGTATATAGGAAGGCCCATTTCGAATGGTTGTGCATCAGACAACACTACTATGGAGTGGAGCTCCCACGTACCTTGTGTATATCGAGAGACACTTGTAAGGATCCTAAGACGACTTGAGAATCCATTAAATCCTATGACCTAGCCTCCCATGGAGTGAGATATGGATACAAATTCTGAAGCAGGTAGTGTTTCTATGCCTGAATTGGAAGGAGTTCCAGTTATGGAAGAGGGAGGTGAATTCTCTCCTCTTGCCAATGTTCCCATTACTGATTACTCAGTACCACCTTTAGCAGAACAACCCTCCCCTTGGAATCCATCTTTTCTCATCCCAAGTCCTTCTGGAGTTGGGCTCAATCAGTTTCAGCCTAATGAAACAATTTCTCCTATATTTGGGTTGAATGCTCCATTTTGGGAAACCGCCTTGGGGCAAGCTATATCTTAATTTGTTTCCACTAGTGTCACAAATGTTTCTTCTATGGAGCTAACTCCAAACCCTATAAGGGCCTTACCCTATATCCTACATAGTGATATCTTGGGTAGATCATTAAATAACACTTATAGTTTGATTCTAGCGAATGGTCCACCTGCACCAATGGTGATTAGGATTACCACTCCTGGGAGAGTGCCACATTCTGTTCCAAATATAATGCCAAATTATCCATTGGGAGTTACTTCTATGCCTCCCATGGGCTTGTCGAATATTGGAAGTCAGTTTTTACCCCCCACATCCCATGCATCTAGGGGACCTTATGTGCCTTTTTTACATAATAGTTCACAACCTACTCCTCCAGCTATAGGATCTAGTGGTCATGTTGGTTATGGTCCTATTGGTCCTGCTTTTCCACCTCCCACATTTGCTTGGGTCCCTCCTTAATGCCCCAACATTGGTAATCAATACCTTAGCAGGGAACAATACAATAATTCATTATATTTCCCTTATCCCGAAGGAGTTACCAATTAATGGGCTCAACCTACCTACGAACCCCAAAATGGACTTAACCAGGAATAACCATAGTGCATTGGTCAAAATGATGCCAATTACCAATAGTTTGTAGGGCTGAGGGTATTATGGAAAACCTCAACTGACATATGGTCCTACAGGGGTAGCCTTACCTTATCAATACTATAATTACCTGCAGCCTAGTCGACAACTCCCACTTTTGGCTACTTTGGATTTGCTAGACCTGTACAAATTGATTAATGATCCCATCCAACACTACCCTTTCTGGCCAACAATTCCATTCAAATTACCATCATACATCCCAAATTTTGATGGGAAACAAGGCAAGAACCCGAAAAACCATCTGATGAATTTCCATCTATGGCATTCTTCGAACTCCCTGAAGGATGATTCCATTTGTTTGAGGCTCTTCAGAGAACATTGGCTGGTATGAATGCTAAGTGGTATATTGAACTTCCACAACACTTGTTTGTGGATTTTAATTCATTGGAAACTATTTTCCTTACCCATTTCCAACTACTCATTCGATATGAAATTGGTATGGATCTTTTGACCTATCTTCGATAGAATACTTCCACTCACATATTCGATCACATTCATGAGTGGAGGAGACGTCGAAGGTTGATCAAAGATCGTATTCTGGACCAACTGTTAGCTGATTGGTTTACTAAATCTTTGTTTCCTCCTATTTCCTGAGATGTGGCTATGGGCGGTGTTGTTACGGAGGAACATGCTATTAGTTGGGCTCAATAGTTGGAATTAGTTTATTCTCAGCCCGCGACTTTATATGATTTTATTCCTAATGCTGATTGTCCCAGCACTGATCCTACCAAGCCACCTGTTGAGACTCCTTTAGATGGTGTTGTAGTTTCAATCCAAGCTCCACCCACAATGAAACCTGCCAAGCAACAGAGTGCTTCTACTGGTACTTCTTCTTCTCCTACTATTTCCATCAAGGTGAATGCTATATAATCTTCGCAAACACCCAGTAATAAGAAAAAAGGTAAAGGTAAAAATATGAAATTTGGAAACCGGCAGGAGAATCCAAAAACCATGAATTCAGAGAACAAGTCTAAGCCCAACTAGAAATCTAAGTACCCATTATTTTTGTGTGGATATGATCACTTCACAAAGGAGTGTCCTCAGCGTGAAGAGATCAAAAAGTTTTTGAAAAATAACCCCACACCAGCAGTGTTAACTAACCCTTTCCTTTCCAAACAACAATTAATCGATCATACATCTTTGCATGGTCCCTCTTCTTCCACCAAGGAAATAAAAAATGATGTCTTTTGAGACTATTGTGCTGACTACACAAAATGAAGGTGCTTATCCCAAGAATAAAATGAAGCTACAAGAGAAAGAGAAAGAACTTGAATGTAGAATTATTCCTCCTTCTACTGAATCCATTGAACAAACTATTGTCCAGGTTATGTCATAGGTTATCCTGAAAGAATTAGAGCTGATTGGATTGAAAAACCAAAATAAAAACCTAGAGAGCTTGCCTTTGAAAAGGGAACAAGAGAGAAAGGCTTGGGAAGCTAAATGCCAAGAATTACAAACTAATAATGAAAAAATGATGAAACATGTCACAGGTCAATCATCAGTGCTGGGAGCAAAGCATATAACTTGGGATGCCATTATAGTGGAAGCAAGCAAGTTGAGACCTTATCTTGATTATGTTTTGGACAAAGAGGTTTTGATTCAGTCACCCAAACAGATTGTGACAGTAGCAAGAGAAATATTGAATAAGAAACCTATTGAATATGATAATAATGCTATAATTTTTTTGAATGGATTAATAGAAAATGAGTTGAATACTGCAAACATTAAGGATAGAATATCTATCATAACCTGTTCCAGGAAAGTGTTGAACAAGTATCGGTATGTGGACACAGTCGAGGCTAAAACTGAAATCATGATGCACCCGTTAAATATTTTTAGAGATATGTTTGATGCTCTATTAAAGAAGGGACTCCCATTATTTTGGGAGGAAAAATGTACTACTTTGACACACAAGGAGTATCAAGGCAAATTAAACCAATGTAGATTGGATCACACAAATTTTACTGACATGCACCAATCGTTATCTGGAAAAACGATTGTAGAAAAGTTGGAAGATGAGTTTCAAATTTTCTTTTCTTTCAAGGAAGCATGTGTACAATTGAAAAAAATTTCATACAGGGATCATGTGGAATTGTGTGTGTTATCGAAGGATATGTGCACTCTAGAACTACCATCTGCGGACCAATGGAAGACAATGGAAAAATTCGAAAGGTCCAAGTACATGTTACATGGTTGAAGACTTTGAAGATCGTGGAGGATTTGTTGTTGTATAATTAGTTATTAGGAATTTAGTTTACTTTCTAGAATCAGTTAGTAGTTAGGAAGTGTTGAACGACACATGTAAAGGAAGTTATACCTATTTTTAGCAGTTTTTTTTATTTCAGCTCATGGATCAATTGTATAATAACTATTGAATGCAATGAAAAAAGGGTTGGAACCCGTAAGAGATGAGTTATGTAATTTGAGACTTTTTTTTAATAAATCATAGAGCCAAAGCTGGCATTTTCTGCAAAGATTCATGTGTTGTTCATGCTTACATTCTAATTTTCCCTTCTTAATGTGAATGTTTTCCTATTATTACCTTTTGTTATGTTTTCTTTCATGTCTGAAATGAGTGTTTGATGGTTCAGAATCCATATGTATACACTCTGACTGTTATTTTCAGATATTCACCAATATTTTCCACTAAAGTTAGCACTAGATTCATCTCTGATAGATTCCCATGTTAATGGACTGTTCATTATCTCTTCTTTTACACCAGACTAAAGAATTTTGACTGTAATTGAATAGCTATATTTCCTTTGTAGAAGTTTCCATGCAAACAGGTTTGTGATTGAAAAATATATATTTTGCCTCCATATCCCAATGTTTACTTGCCATGTTTCAACCAAAAATACAATCGGATTCTTTATTTTATTTACATATCTGGCCCTGTTAAACAACCATTAAGAGATCCCTCTCTGGAGAGAAATAAGCCATCTTTCTTTCCTAATGTTTGTTTTTATGGTTACCTTGAGATTACCTTCTTACAACCTGAGGTACATTTTGAGTGATAATAATGAAGGTGCTTCTCTTGAGAAGACTACTTATGCCAATCCTTCTCCTCCACCTCCTTCTAATGGAACTCTCACCATTGATAAATCTAGCCTTGAAAAATTCTTGCGCCCTCCTAAGAGTAAAATACGGAATTCAATTTTCAATCCTAGTGCTTGAGCTGCTCAATTCTACAATGTTGTTGAATATTTATCCCAAGCACCTTCTACCATGTATACACTGGAAGTACTTTGAATTTTCCTTACATTGGGTAAAAATTTGTTGTCAGCCCTAGGGACCTTAAATCCATAGAATTCCACTATGATCACTTTTAACGTGGAGATATACAAATCAAGGTTATCCCACCAACTCAAGTTTCAAATCGTGACTAGGGTGGTAGGTAAGAAAGTTCATTGGACTGTATTGGATGAAGGAGTTTCCACCTTAGTTTTATCTATATCTTGTTGGAGAGACATTGGTTCTCCTAAACTTAATCGATCACTAACCACCTTGAAATATTTTGACAGACAAGGTTTCCAACCTCATGGCTTGCTACTGGCACTATCTATCGAGCTAGGGGAAAGATTGTTTCTATCCAGGTATAAGTGGTCAATGCTTTGTTGGATTACAACTTGTTATTAGGAAGAAATTGGTTTTACGCTATGATGACAGTTTCTTCGTCAGTATTTTGCACTCTCCAATTTCCTCATTAAGGGAAAATTGTAACCATCGATCAACTTGATTATTGTTCTCCTGATATCACCACCACCACGACAAATAATTTTCATATGTTGGGGAAATCCCCTCCTCCTTATCAATCCGTAGGAGTTGGAATTTTGAAAGATTCATCCCTCATGGGAGTCTTTCCACCTACTACTACCCCTCCTAGTATGGAATTTTCCACGATAAACATGATATCATCCACTTCCGGTGGAATATTGTAATGTACCAAGTCTAGTGTGCAGACTTGAACACTCTTTAATTCTGCAATTTAAATTAAAAATTATGAAATTGAATTAATTCACAAAAGCCTTTTCGGATTGGGCAAATCAGGGGTTTCTTTTGGGAAATTTTGCAGGCAAAAGGAGTGCGAAGTGGGAAGCAACCAAAGACATTCAGACATGGAATTTCCTCTTCCCTAACACATTTAGATATGATTCCATTTAAGGTTCAGAATTCACTCCGCGGAAACCTACTACCACGCTTCTGGGCAATCAAACCGTGAAACTAGGAACAATAGTTCAGTTAGTTTCATCCAGGGGATTTTGGAAACTTGAAGAGGGTTGTTACATAATTAATATAAAACAATAAAAAAAATTGGATAGTTTTCATAATTTCTGGAAACTTTTGAATATTTTTGGATGAATTTGGGTTTTTCCGATAGTTTTGGCCAAGGGAAACCCTGCACAGAGGAGGATCCAGAAAGGTGGTACGACCCCAACAAAAAAGGGTTCTGGAGCTAGGTATGGGCATTTTGGCCTTTCTGTGACCCATTGGAACTTACAGGGCTCAGTTTGAGTTAACATAAGTCATTTTATATCAGTTTTGGAAAAACTAGTCATTAAAAGCTAGTAATCTAGCAAGGGTCTAAAATTGAGCAGTTAAATCATGTCAAATTTATTTCTGTAATACATATGAATCATAAAATAGGTAAATATAATATCACTGAACATATAAAATATCTTCAAACACTTCCCCAACCTTACCTATTCCTTATAGCACTCATATTCATTAATTTTCCCCCATACAGTGATAAAATAAACCTTTCTGGCGAATTCTGGCGAATTTGAAGATATAATTCTTTATGGACAGAGATGTTTCAACCTGGTAAATTTAAATTACAGAGTATTATGATACTATAGAACATAAATCTTATAATGGACTGACCATTACAAGGAAACTCCAAAAATAAGGGGCAGGAGGCCCAGACATGACCAACAAGGAGTTTTGAGCATAGGTGAAGCATGGGCTTCACTGGAGCTTGACCTGAACGTGATGGAGGCTGAAAATAACTTTTATAATCCTTCAATTCTTGCAATATAGCACTCAATACCTGCAATGGAAGAGAAAAGGATGGAAGGATAGGGGAAGGGAAGGTTGTGGCTCATCTCCCAATAGTCTGACGCACAACACTCAGAAGTAATGCTCACATAAGCATAGCTCATCACACATAACAACAAAAATGAATAATGGAGTTGGAATACTTATTTTATAGAATTAATGTTGACCTGTTGAGCAAGTTACTTGGCTTGGTGACCTGTGAGAATAGGCCACCTATGAGTGGAAATACTTTCCTTGCTTTGCTTTGCTTTTGCTTTTCTTCTTTTTCCTCTTTTGCTGAATTTAATTCTTTTCTGAACTTTCCTACTTTTCATACTTTCCTTCTTTTCTGTTTTATCCTACTTTCTAGATTTATGTTGCTTTTCCTTAAATATTCCTCTTTTCTCATTTTTGGCAATATTTTTGGACTCTAGTGCTTACTTGACTTCTACTCCAAGTAATTCCTCCAACCATATCCACTAATTCGAATTAGTGGGCCAATTTCTCCATTTATTCAGCATAACAAATAAAATTATTAATTGCATCAATAATATTAAATGCTCCATATGTATTTTTTCCTAGTGGGTAGCAACTATGGATAAATTTAAATGCACACTCCTAATTAATTAATTGCCTCATCTTAACCCCTCATTAATTATTTAATTCAATCTATCACTAGCATCAATGGGGTTTGATCTGCTTCATGGTGCTGTCAAAATGGGAACATGACACATATTCAAAGGCAAAGATATTGTTGAAGTTCCTTCTATGGGTCTACATGAAGCCCTTTACCATTCCATTCAATCTACTTATGTTGCCTACATCGATGATCAACATTTGGTAGCATCAGATCCTTACCATCTGCCCTATTGGCTAGATTCCCCTCACCCAACTCTATATTTTTACTTACTGAATTTTCCACCAGATGAGTCTATTATGGAGGTTATGAGTCTTGATGAATCCTTATGAGAAGATCATCATCATAGATATTCTTTTCTTCCTAACACTGATTTGGTAGATTCTAATTATGTATCTCTTATCCGCTCTGATATTGTCGAGCATCCTCAAACACATGTATTACTACAAGGTGTTATTTCTTAAGGGAATTTTTGTAACATCACTCAAACTATTGCCGTCGACATATTGGTGAAGCCAGGGGTTGTTGAACATGTCCACGTTGGCCAGAACTATTGAACAACATAAATTGAATAATACCAAGCTCTTTTCAAGGAATTCCCAAATGTTTTTTCCTGGAGTTATGAAGAAATTATTGGGATTGATTCGCCCATTTTAGTACATGAGATCAATACTTACCCGATGAAAAAAGCAGTTAGGCAGAAACTCCGCCAGGTCCACCTGAGGAAAGTTGCATCAATGAAAGCTGAGTTTGAACAACTTTTGAAAGCTAGTTCTATTTATCGCATGTCTTTAATTAAGTGGGTATCTAATATTGTTCATGTTTCTAAGAAGCAGGGAACCATTAGGTTTTGCATCGATTTTAGGGACTTAAATAAAGCCTATCCGAAAGACAACTTTCCTACTCCCCATATCGATCAAATAATTGACAACTATGCTGGAAGTGTCGACTTTTCATTCATGGATGGATTTTATGGCTACTATAAGATTGAGATATCACCCGCCAACCAACATAAAATGGCATTCATTTTCCCATGGGGAACCTTTGCTTATCGTAATTTACCTTTTGGCTTGAAAAACGTTGGAGCCACTTTCCAACAAGCCATGTCTTATGCTTTTAATGGTATAAAGAACATAGTAAAACCGTACTTGTATCACCTACCCGCTCATTCACAATGAAGAGAGGATCATTCAGGGAATCTTAGGGACATTTTCCTTTGGTGTTGTCATTATCATATTCGTCTTAATCCACACAAGTGTTTTTTTTTTGTTGAGACTGGACATC
Organism: Pseudotsuga menziesii; assembly: GCA_001517045.1. Taxonomy (NCBI): domain Eukaryota; kingdom Viridiplantae; phylum Streptophyta; class Pinopsida; order Pinales; family Pinaceae; genus Pseudotsuga; species Pseudotsuga menziesii. The sequence goes on from LPNX010444557.1 coordinate 13,096, forward strand.
TTCTTGGCTTCGTTGTTTCAAAAGATGGAATTCGAACAGATCCTTTGAAAATTGCTGCAATTCTTGCCCTACCTCCTTGCCCCCCAACCGACATCACTGAACTCCAAAGTTTGCAAGGGAAAGAAAAATGTCTCCGTTGTTTTCTATGCAATTTTATAGAGAAAAAACATTGTTATATGCGACTATTGAAAAATAACATTCCCTTTGTTTGGTATGATGAATCTCAATGGGATTTTGATAATTTAAAACATTCCATAGCACACCCACCTGTGTTATACCCCCCTAATTACTCAAAATATTTTTTTCTCTATATTTTTTCCTCCACTAATACCATTGGTATGGTTCTAGTGCATGTCAAGTATTCAAACGGACAAGAACATGTGATTTATTATCTTTGTAAGATTCTTTTGGACTCTAAATATTGGTACTCACATGTGGAGATGTTAGATTTGGCTAGAGTCATTGATGTATAATGTTTTCGTCATTACATCTTACTTCACACCACCACTGTGCTCGTAGATCAAAACCCTATGTAATACATTTTGACTTGTCAAGTACTAGGGGAGAAATATTCTCGTTGGATTGTTATCCTGCAAGAATTTGACCTCGATTTCACTAAGACCACTTCTAATAATTCCTTAGTTTTTGCAAAGTTGATGCGTGATATTCCCCGTGTTATTAATGGAAACTGAGCCCAATGATTCATTTCCGGATGAGTTCTTGTTCCTGATCAGCATGAAAGACCCATGGTATGGATATTTGATCATATATCTCCAAACTCAGAGATTTCAGCCTTACCTATCTCATGATGATAATCAACACATTCACCATCACACTAAATATTATCTAATTCTCAATGATACTTTATACAAACGTGGTATTGATTCCATTCTCCGATAATGTTTAACTCATGATGAGGCTGAACAAGTCTTGAGTGACTACCACTCTGGAGCATGTCATGGTCATATTTCTGGGATGGCTACAACTTAGAAAATTCTTTGTGTTGGGTACTTTTGGCCCTTGATATTCAAGTATTTCCATGAAGCAGTCAAAAAATTCCCACCCTGCCATCTCTTTTATCTGAAAAAGAGTTCCCACCCTGCTAGGTTTGGAGTTCCGTAGGCTACAGTGATTGATCACAGATCCCATTTCCATAATCAGATGATGGATGAGATAAGTGCCAAGTTGGATTTTCGTCATGAAAACTCAACCCCCTACTATCCACAAGATAATGGCCAAGTGGAAGCCATTAACAAAGTCCTTAAGACCATGCTTCATAGGATGGTTAGAGAACACAAATCAAATTGGCATTTAATTTTGTTTTCCGCACTTTGTTCCTATATAACTTCTATGAAAACAACAACCAGTTTCACTCCTTTCCAATTGGTCTATGGACTAGAAGTCGTTTTACCTATTGACTGCAAAATTTCATCACTAAAACTAGTTATTGAGATTCTACCCAACACCTCGACTGAGGAAGGACGCTTCCTTGATCTAAATAGCCTTGATGAGACACAACGAGATGATTCTCTGGCTAATGAGTTGCATAAGAAATAGGTCAAGTCCTAGTATGATAAATCAGTTCAACCTCGAGTATTCAACGAAGGAGATCTTGTTCTGACTTACGATCAAAAGCATGATAAACTGGGGAAAGGGAAGCTGGATTCAATATGGTACGGTACCTACATCATGAGAAAATCCTTGGAAAAATGGGCCTATGAGTTAGTGGACTATGAAGGGATAACTTTCGAGTAGCCTCGCAATGGGTTGTAGCTGAAAAGGTACTATGCCTAGGATAGCTTTGCATCAGTACCTTGTATATATGTGTATATTTGACTTTTTCGTGTGGTTTTATTATTTTAGTATGGTTTTGGGTCTTGTCTGACATTTCTTATTCCATGTTATTATTTAAATTCTACAGATGACTATATTCTATGGTCTTTTCAATGGTTCTAGCCGCCATACCTTGAATCTTGCTTCTGCAGCCTGGGTATTGTATTCCCAAGACAACGGCTTAGTTAGTTCAGGAAGAGTCTACATAGGTTCCTCTACCAACAACATCGCTAAGTATCATGCGGTGATAGGGTTGTTAACCAAAGATGCATCTCGTGATATCGATCACTTGGTCATCTTTATGGACTCCCAGGTCATGGTTTCTCACTTGAACCACGTATACACCATCTGAAACCCAGTGCTTCTTCGTCTTTTTTGAAGGGTACGTTTATTAAAGAGGTCATTTGAATATATGATTTATCAACACATTCCAATATCATATAACACGATTGTCGATTCACTTGATAATTACATATTGGATTGGCATATTTCTCATTCTTGATACATTGATGAGTAAAATAACATGACACATTGTAAATAAATAGTAAGAATAAAAAATCCATGTAAATAATATTCCATCATAAAATCATGTCGGCCACAAAAAATGAGTCTGTATATATATATATATATACCATATTTTTTGTACTGAACACACTTTATATATTGTTATAGCGGATTTCACCACACTAGGTGAATCACACATTGTATGACCTTCCCCTGTCCCGCTCCAGACTCATTAGCCCCTATGGACTACTTTTTGTCTTTTGATGTGTCCTTGATCATCCCTAAAAACTATATAAAAGATGATATATGCGGCTTTTTCCCCGATAACCACGTACATATGCGGGTTTGACCCCTATAACCGCGTACATCGAGATGTGTGCATAGTCCAAATCCTTTTTGGAGTTTTCCTTGACATGGATCCGACTCATTTGACTCCTGGCCTTCCATATGCCTTGAGATCGCTCCGATTCGACCCTTCATTATCCCTTGTGAAGCTATATAAGGAACCCCTTGGTACATTAAAGATATATAAGAGAGAATTGAGAGTAAAGAAACTATAGTCCATTGTTGCCAGAAATTATGCTTGAGTCTGCATCCCTTTGTCCCTTAGAGCACTGTTGTGTTCTTCCCAAGCTTGCCTTTTGCTAGTAAGCTTGCTATCGAAGTGATGGAGGATTGAGGTGGTGGAGGCCCAAGTGGGGGATTGAGTTTCTCCGGTTCGCAGACGTGCTGTCAGAGGTTGTTACTTGTAATCTCTGATTCATATTAATAGAAATATCTTTTCATGTCCAGTAATGTGTATTTGAATGAATATTGTATCCATTGGAATATGTCAAATGCTTATACATTATTGATTATATATGCTAGAATAGATCTAACACCATGAAATATAGTATGCTTTAATTTTTTACTTGTTGTTGAGGACGTGCTATAACAATTCAAGCTGAAGATTGGAAAGCTCAACGGGGATCTACTTCATCCGTCCGGAATAAGGTACGAGGTTCGATCCTTTAGTGTTAGACATTGTATTTCTATTGCATATTGGGAAAGATTGATTTATGGAGTCTAGCTGTCTGTTGTGGTACCCCAAGCCATAGGAATTTATCTCTGTAACAGAATTGGCGACTCCGCTGGGGACGTTCCTTGTTTTTCTTTGGGGTTGGGGGCACAATGGGCTTGATATTATTGACTTGCTCTTGGTTTCTCTCTGTTTCTGTGTCGCATGTTATAGTATGTTTGTCCATTGACACTCCCCTTTATTGGTTTGGCCTTGACCTGCTTTTTACCACTGCCTTCTCTGTATACGTGGATTTTTGGACAACATTCGCGTACATACGCAGATGTTTGGCGAAATGGCGCGTACATACGCAGCTGTTCCTTATACAGTCATGTACATCCTCCCTTTTGGTGAGTCTGATGTTGTGGGAAGTTGTTGGGTGGGTTGTGAGTGTGGTTGGGTCTTCCTTGGGTCTGAAGTTGTCTGTTGGATGCTTCTTTTGTGACCAGAGACCATTCGTACTTATCTCAGGTATAACGTCTATACTGGCATATAGGTTAGGTTCACCACCGTTTGCATTTTGCATGACCTTATGACCATGTCACTATATCCTTAGGTACGAACCCACTCTATTATGTCACGGAACCTTCTTGCTGCTATAGAAGTGGCATGATATGAGTGGTAGAGCCTCACCTTACATGGGTACCCTAGTTAGCACCTTATTTGCATTTGGTGCCCATGCCAATGTTTCTCCCTTTAGGGTGTGGGAGTCCATTGTATAGTATTGCCATGACATTTCGCAAGAGACTCATACTCCTCTTGATCTTATGCTGGCCATGATCCCCTGGACTCCCTTGTATCAAGTTGTGGATGCATTATCATGAGTTTTTCCTGTCTTATTGAGCTTTATGCCGGCTCCCCTGACATTTGGTTTCAGCCATATAGCCCGAGCTTGTCTCATGTCTAGCCATGCAGAGCCTTTCTTTATATCCTTCACAACTTGATTCCCTTTTTACCAGGAGGGGATTTCCCCCCGAGTGTCGATATCCTACACATGTATCCTTGCATTGAGCATAGGTATGTTCCACTGCTTGGAACTAGTTTGTTTTCCCTAATGACACTCATCTCCACCTAGTTTGTAACTATAAAGCTAGTTTATTATTTTTTCAAGCTTTTCAAATAACTGAAAAAGTCCAAAAAAATAAAAAAACCAAAAAGCCAGACAAGAAAAGATATTATCTTTGGCAGCTGTCGAGTCGTGTCACCTTCGAACAGAGAACTGTATATCACATCAATTGGTTGGGTTATAGTTTGACTTTAGGAGCTGTACTCGCTATCTGAGTTTTATCTCCACCGACTGGTTAAACTTCCAGTCCCTATGGAGCCTCTATTGATGCCTCTTGCGTCATAGAGATGTCCTAGTTTGTATATCGATTCTATGCTGCCTTCATTCAGTCACCATATGCCGTTATGCTCTTGTTCTAAGGAAGTTGAAACCTGAGTCAGCCATTCCTCAGTTATCTTGACTTTGCATGTCAGCCATTCCTGGTACAGTTACTGGTTCGTGCACCTTATGATCGAGTTCTTCCATATTATACAACCTTGCTGAGTACCTCATGTTGGATGATGGGGGATGCCCTAATGCCCTCCTTCCAGCGGATTTCATCCCATCGACTTCAGATCATTTATTCTGGGATTGGAGTCTAGAGTCATATTTGAGTGCCTTGAGACTTGCAGTCATCAGTGGCAGGTTCTCTCGCCATCGAAAGTTTTGGGAATACATCAATGTCCCCTGATCGATGGATCCTCTCAAGTGTTCGACCTCAACACATTTATTCACACTTGTTAGTTTGCACTCTAGTACCTTGATTCCCATTTTCATTATTGGTGGGTGATCTCGTGTCTGTTAACGGTATACATCAATGACCGGTAATCAGACGATGGACTACTATGTTCGACCTTGACACCTCTATTCGCATAGTAGGACATGTACTCATAGCGGTTTGTGTAGAAGACCTTCTAGACTGGTGGCATCCACTATATGCTACCTCCTTGATGGTGCTAGTGTTCATGAGATTTCAGCTCTCATGACTTGTTCCAGTATATGTCAGACATTTCCAGCCACTTTGGAGATCTTGATATGTTATATATCTTCAACCTTTGTGGAGATCTTGGTCCTTTGTATATCTTCATCATGGAGATTCTGATCTATGTATATTGTACGTGGTGATGACCACATATGTGTTATCATGTTTCATGCCTATTCATGGCCATTGTACTCTTATGTATCCGGGACTGCTATATGTATTTGCAGTTATATGCAGAGTTGTATTATTGTACTATGTTGATTGGGTGGTTGGTCTTCCATTTGGGTACCTTCATCACTTCACTTCTGGGATGGACTTATAATGTATTTCAGCCATCGTATAACCCCTTTGATATCATACATTAGGGGGCATCTGTTATAGCGGATTTCACCACACTAGGTGAATCACACATTGTATGACCTTCCCCTGTCCCGCTGCAGACTCATTAGCCCCTATGGACTACTTTTTGTCTTTTGATGTGTCCTTGATCATCCCTAAAAACTATATAAAAGATGATATATGTGGCTTTTTCCCCGATAAGCGCGTACATACGCGGGTTTGACCCCTATAACCGCATACATCGGGATGTGTGCATAGTCCAAATCCTTTTTGGAGTTTTCCTTGACATGGATCCGACTCATTTGACTCCTGGCCTTCCATATGCCTTGAGATCGCTCGGATTCGACCCTTCATTATCCCTTGTGAAGCTATATAAGGAACCCCTTGGTACATTAAAGATATATAAGAGAGAATTGAGAGTAAAGAAACTATAGTCCATTGTTGCCATAACTTATGCTTGAGTCTGCATCCCTTTTTCCCTTGGAGCACTGTTGTGTTCTTCCCAAGCTTGCCTTTTACTAGTAAGCTTGCTATCGAAGTGATGGAGGATTGAGGTGGTGGAGGTCCAAGTGGGGGATTCAGTTTCTCCGATTCGCAGACATGCCGTCAGAGGTTGTCACTTGTAATCTCTGGTTCATATTAATAGAAATATATTTTCCTATCCAGTAATGTGTATTTGAATGAATATTGTATCCATTGGAATATGTCAAATGCTTATACATTATTGATTATATATGCTAGAATAGATCTAACACCATGAAATATAGTATGCTTGTATTGTTTACTTGTTGTTGAGGACGTGCTATAACAATTCAAGCTGAAGATTGGAAAGCTCAACGGGGATCTACTTCAACCGTCCGGAATAAGGTACGAGGTTTGATCCTTTAGTGTTAGACATTGTATTTCTATTGCATATTGGGAAAGATTGATTTCTGGAGTCTAGCTGTCTGTTGTGGTACCCCAAGCCATAGGAATTTCTCTCTGTAACATCTCTCTCTCTCTCTCTCTCTCTCTCTCTCTCTCTCTATATATATATATATATATATATATATATATAAAGTGTGTTTAGTACAAAAAATATGGTATCGAGACCTAGACTGAAGCATACTAGCTTTTAGCACTACAATATTAAAAAAGTACCGAAGCTAAGAGATTTCAGTGTACACATCCTATCAAACCCTAATGATGCTCGTGATAGCACATAATATCCCTTTCCACTCTGCGTAGTAAGTGACCAAAACATCCTGACACACTGGTCATGTGTCGTTGGTATCTCCTAGGGAGATCGCCCATCGAGATGTCAGGAATATCTAAAGTGATCCTATTGAGGTTCTCCTCAATCTTAGTCATCTTGTCATCACCATGATGTACAAATTTGGAACCAAATCTCCTACCAATTAGAGATGATCCTCTTGGCCTCATTATCCCCACATCTACATATTAGGAAGTATGTCTCATTACCACTCATAAAAATTAAAAAATTACAAAAACATAAAACATGCATATTTTAGTGTCTCACTCACCAAGGTATCCCCACTACTCATCCATGGGAAGGGCTAGGTCTGGGTATCCTCTAAAATCTGTGCCCGCGTAGGCATAATCCTCAACCATGAGAAGCTATTCATCCAGCCAGCAGAAGAAGGTGATGTCATATTTAACCCTAGCTCCTTCTCCACCATGGCAGGCCATAGCCTCTACCCACCTGAGCTTGCATGGATCGTGTGTCATGAGCTCAGTAAAAGTCACTTGTGGCCTCAATAGTGGAACCCTCTCTAACAAAAATGACACTAAGATATTTTCGTATCTGAATTTCTTTAACTCTCCTCAATGACACATGGTTAGTTGTTCTTTGAATGTCACCATAAAGGTTTCAACCAAGTTGAATACCGTTGGGGCCATGGATTCTAAGGCATACAACATGTGGAACCTAGATTCCTGGTGAACCCCTTGGCTCCCGAAAATCCACTGCATGGTGAATAGGACCGTCCTCAAGGGTAGGTCCATCACATACTTGATGGGAATCGTTTTCCCACTCATATGAGTGTCGGGGAAACAATATTGATTGATCAAGCCCTGTGTTTTAATGTCCTCACCATGAGGACCCGTCAAATAAATGGAGCTCCTCACATAGCAAGACCTATCAGGAAGTAGATATATTCCACTTCCATAGTCAAAATGTTGCCACCCACTTCAAAATGTTGTTGCTCAGGATTCCACATCCTGAGTATATACTTCAGCAACCTCAGTTGTGTTGTAATGTTTCCTTATTGATAAATAGAGAATTGACTAAGGACATTTAATACCAGGACCATATTAGAAAAATTATTCACTATTATTAAGTCATCAGTATAGTAAAGAGCGTCAGCTGAGTTATTATCATAAAGCATGTCGAGCATCCAAGCTTTATTTCTTCAATCTTAAATCAACGAGCAATTATAATCGCATGCATGCAAAAGGTAAAGTGAAAACCCTAAAAGTGACATGCAAACCCTAAAAGTACATGCCAAATATATATAAGAAGGGTCATTGAACCAAAAGGATGATCTATAATTATTATTATTGAGTTTAATTTCTAGAGAAACAACAAAAGGTGTTGCAACACCATGTTGGGGTTGGAGATGAAGGTCTTCAGCTAGCAAGGGGTTTTGGCAGTGAAATCTATCTGCCCTAATCACTTCAGGATAGATCATCCAAATCTATCATCAGTATTCATCATCTTCTTGGTTCAGTCATTCAGCTGTCAGAGAGAGAGTTTATTACAGGTGCACCTTTTGCTACTGGGGATAAAGCTGGAAATCCTAGATCTATTCCCTAGCCTTTAGGAATCCAATAAAACTTCTGCATGCTACCTCTATTCTTCTCATTGGATATACATCAGAATATTGGGTGACTATTATTCCATTTTGGACGAATTCCAAGTCTCCTCCAACATAAAACATGAGGAGAGAGGACGCCATCCATCTCCAATAGATCAATTCGCTAGGATGCTTGAAGTAGTCTAATCCTCTACATTTATCTCCTTATCTCTCTAGGATTTCTATACCATCACTCCTAGGAAGTTTCATCAGAAACGGTCACTTCTTCCCTCAAAAATGTCATTATCATCAGAAGGAGGGCACTCTTTTAGCTGGGCATCAATTTGAGGAGAGGAGCACTCTTTTCTTAACTTTCCAACATAACCTGCATGCATCTTATCTATTGGAAGACTATCAGCCTTATTATGAGTGGTATGTGTATCTCTTCTTACTTGAATCCTTTACCCTATTATTTCTACAGATCAACTAGTTTTTTTAGGGCCATTTGGAACGACACTTTTTGCATGCACATTTTATTTGTCTTTCTAGTACAATTTGAGCCTCTGAAAAACAAACATATTACCAAAGTACAATAGAATATATGTTGGGATATTATAGTGGTATCAGATCATGTTCCTAGCCAGGTGTGGGATTGAACATGAAGACAATGAGAAGGATCTTGACTGAAAATTTCTAGGGGTCATCAACATTGCAACACTTGCCTCGATATCGAGAATATCTAGCCTTGGGTGATGAGGTATGTGTAGCACTGTCCTTTCAATACTATTACACCATCAAGTTTGGGATCCAACCCAAGGATTTGGATCAGGATTTCTTAAAAACATAGTTGTAGGACTGGAGAAAGACGATCCCAAAGTATAGGTTGATGGTGAGCTTGATTTGGAGTTTACAGTACATGATGAGGATGTGCATGACAAGATAGTATTAGATCCATCATGTGAGTGTAGTGACACCAGCACATCCAATAGTCATATTTTCGACAAGTCGTGTGATTAGTTTGAGTTGGTACACTCTTCATCACCTAAAACAAGAGTTCAGACAATTATGAAAGGCGAGATACATGAGGTGCAAGGAAATGAGCACAGCAGTCGAGACAGTGGGAAATTACACATGGAATTTAGGGAGAGTTTACATAGGAATGAGATAAAGCTCCCAGATGATAGTCACCGAAAGAAGATTGAACGTGTTAAATAAATAATTCTAGCAATGAAAGAGAGGACAAAGATAATCTGGGACACCATATTACAATGAGATGTTGAGCTTACAGTTCTTTGAGTTGTATGTACCAAGTCAATCGTCAGGATTTCTAGCATTGAAGAGAAGTTATATTCCTTAATGGGGAAGCAGAAGAAACATACTATTGCATTTCAAAGCAGTCCTTTTCATGAGTACATAGACAATGCTTGCAGTATCTTGAGTCCACATTTGCATAATGGAGGATGGTTTTTATAGGTTGTCCCAGATCGATAAATTGGGCAGCAATATATGAGCATTCCAGTTAAAATCAAAAGGGCAGAATGTCAGCTTGGTAGGATTATTCCTTGCGATAGTGCTTATGGACAAGGTCCTCTTAGGGGGTTCAATTGGACATATATTAAGAGTTGGTGTCCTATTGAGTGGGTGATTCTTGGGAATACATTCCTATATAGGGGTATAGTCCCAAAAGAGATTTGGGATATTTGGGATGAAAGATGCACAAGTTTACATTAGGATCCAAGTGGGAGACATCATGAGGGATTGATACAATGTTTATTAATGGAGTTACTTGGGAGTCTACAGGATTCTCCTTGTGTCGATACTAGGCAGGTTAGTGGTGGATGAATTTTTACCTCTCTAATTCTCATATTGATTTGGGACCCTGAGATTACATTGTCTGGTAGTTTAGTGATTTCCATAGGATGCTTTCAGGAGGTATCTTGTGATGGTACCTCATTTACACCATGGTTAGTTAATCTACTTATAGGAGGATTCAATGGGATATCTTGTGATGGTATCGTGCAGTGTAGTGTTTTGAGTAGAGGGTGCTACAGACATCCTAGGATAATTTGAGACCCTGTAATCATCCTCGGATATAGTTGGTTCAGTTAATTGATTGTGGAGTTGCATTGGCATTGCTTGAGGACAAGCAATCTTTTGCGAAGGAGGTCTATAATCTTATTGATACATAGGGAACTGACTGAGGATATTTAATACTAGGATCATATTAGAACAATTATTCGATATTATTAAGTCATCAGCATAGTAAATAGGGCCTTTAGAGTTATTATCATAAAACATGTAGAGCATGCAAGCTTTATTTCTTCAGTCTTAAGTCAATGAGCGATTAGAATTGCATGCATGAAAAAAGTAAAATTCAAACTCTAAAAGTACATTCTAAAGATATATAAGAAGATACATTGAACCAATAGGATAATCTATGATTATTATTATAGATTTTGGTTTCTAGAGCAACAGCAGTAGCTGCCGCGACAACAAGTTGGGGTTGGAGATGAAGGTATTTAGCTAGCAAGGGGTTTCGGTAGTGAAATCTATATTCCCTAATCACTTCGAGATAGATCATCCATATCTATCATTGGTATTCATCATCTTGTTATTCTTGGTTCAGTCATTAAGCTATTAGAGAGGGATTTTATTGCAGGTGCACCTTTTGTTGTTGGCGATACAGCTGGAAATCCCATATTTATTTGCTATCCTTCATGAATCCAGTAAAACTTCTACATGCTACCTCTATTCTTCTCAGCGTATATACATCATCATATTGGGTGATTTTTACTCCATTTTGGGAAAATTCCAAGTCTCCTCCAGCAGAAAACATGAGGAGAGAGGACGCCATCCACCTCCAATTCACTCTGCTACTTGAAGAAGTTTAATCTTCTCCATTTATCTCATCTCTCTGGGATGCCCTATACCATCACTCCTAGGAAATATCATCGATAATCAACACTTCTTCCCTAAAAAACGTTAAGATAATCAGAAGGAGGGCACTCCTTTAGATGGGCATCAATTTCAGGAGAGGAGCACTATTTTCTCAGCTTTCTAGCATAACCTGCATGCATCTTATCTATTGTAATACTATCAACCTTATTATCAGTGGTATGTGTATCTCTTCTTACTTGAATCCTTTACCCTTTTATTTCTCCAAATTAAATATTTTTTTAGGGCCATTTGGCACAACACTTTTTGCATGCACATTTTATTTGTCTTTCTATCACAATTTGAGCCTCTGAACAACAAACATTATACCAAAGTACAATAAAATATCAGTTAGGATATTACAGTGGTATTAGAGCATGTTCCTAGTCAGCCATGGGCTTGAACATGAAGACAATGAGAAGGATCTTGACTGAAAATTTTCAGAGGTTAGCAACACTACAACACTTGCCTCAATATTGAGAATATCTAGCCTTGGGTGATGAGGTATATGTAGCATTGTCCTTTCAATACTATTACAACATTAAGTTTGGGAGACAATCCAAGGATTTGGATCAGGATTTCCTTAAAAATATAGTTGGAGGAGTGGAGAAAGACGAACCCAAAGTACAGGTTGATGGTGAGCTTGATTTGGAGTTAACAATACATGATGAGGATGTGCATGAGAAGATAACATTAGAGCCATATTGTGAGTCTACCGAGACCAGCACATCCGATAGTCAGATTATGGCCAATCCGTGTGATGAGTTGGAGTTGGTACACTCTTCATCACGTACAATAATATTTTAGATAGTTATGACAGGCGAGATACATGAGGGGCAAGGAAATGAGCATAATAATCAAGACAATGGGCAGTTGCACATGGAGGTTAGGGAGAGTTTATACATGCATGAGATATATCTCCCAGAAGATAGTCACCAAAAGAATATTAAATATGTTAAATAAATAATTCTAGCAATTAAAGAGAGGACCAAGATACTCTAGGAAATCATATTACATAGAGATGTTGAGCTTACAGTTCTTCGAGTTGTATGTATCGATTCAACAGTCGGGCTTTCTAGTATTGAAGAGAATTTAGAGGCCTCAATGGGGCAACAGAAGAAACATACTATTTCATTTCAAAGAAGTCCTCTTCATGAGTACATAGACAAGGCTTACAATAGCTTGATTCCACATTTGCATAATGGAGGATGGTTTTTACAGGTTTTCCCGGATTGAGAAATTGGGTAGCAGTATATGAGCATTCCAATTGAAATCAAAAGGGAAGAATGTCAACTTGGTAGGATTATTCCTTGTGATGATGCTTATGGACAAGTTCCTTTTGGGGGGTTGGATTGCAGAGAGATTAAGAGTTAGTGTCCTATTGAGTGGGTAATCCTTGGGAAGACATTCCTAGCCACGGGTATAGTCCCAGAAGATCCTTGGGATATTTGGGATGAAAGATGCACAATTTTTCATTGGGATCCAAGTGGGAGACCTTATGAGGGATGGATATAATGTTTACTGATGGGGTTACTTGGGAGTCTACAGGAATATCCTTGTGTCGATACTACGCAGGTTAGCAGTGGATGCATTTTGACCTATGCAATCTCGAGATTGATTTGTGATGTGGGGATTATAGTGACTCGCATTTTAGTGATTGCTAGAGGATGCTTTCAGGAGATCTCTTGTGATGGTACCTTGTTTACATAGTGGTTAGTTACTTGTTGAGGCATGGAAAATTGCAGGTAACAATAGTAGGGATTCTCCCCAATAAATGTTCCCAATCAGCTCGTTATTTTTTGGTATGGGGAATCTGTCCGGTTTACGGTCTGACTACCGTAGGTCAAGTAACGGTTAAAATGCTTTACCGATTGCGTCCCGGTCCACCGTTTAGGTTTATTTTTTAGTTTTATATTTATGTATGATATGCAAGTGCCTAACTAAATGCAATCGATAGAGATAATGAGGAGTGTCACAATGTGATGTGTAGGTTCTTACCTCTCATCTTACCTCTCTTGCTTCTAAATCATAAACAAAGAAAAAAAACTAACTAAGACTCACTGACCTATCCCTAGGGATAAATACTGTAATTAATGTTGAGTAATGTCTTGTATATCATGAATTAAGAACACTACATATAGCTATTAATATTTCTGAATATATGAATATTAATAGAAAGATAAACAAAGATATATCTCATTGTTAATTAAAACATTCATTACTCAAATACGATTGTGGAAATTTCATAGAAATAAACAGGAGCACATTCATAAAATGAAAGAGTTCATAAGTTAGAACGATCTCACAGTTCATGAAAATAAGCTGAAACATAAATGGTTCACATCCAACCAGTCCATGTCAAGCATTTGAAACCCCACAGTGCTTTCTCCAGCCCAAAAAATATAACTCTTTATTATAAGATGAAATAGTTCTTCTTACAATAATCTTGCATAAATATAGTCTGAAAAAAGGTCCTTTGATACATAAAGTTTGCCTATATTTATACAAAAAACAAAAATCTTGGGCTACCCTCGTTTCCTTTTGGGTTTCCTCAACCTTTCCTCTACAAAATTTTGTCTTTTAGCTTGTGAACAAAAAGATAAATACAAAATATTACATTATTTATCAAAATGCTAGACAGTCCAACTAAGGGGGCCCAGTTTTCTCATTCATAAACTTCTTCCATTCATTTGCATCTGCTGCTATGTTCTCAAAACTAGAAGGTTCAAGAAATATGATAGTAATTTCATGCTGAGAGCCTGGGATTTTACACCCGCTACCCTGGCAGGAATCAAGCACAGCTGGTCTTCCAGCAAGTGGATACTCACAGCTGGATGTGCTATTTCAGTTTTGAGTACCTTTTCATCTAACTCCTTGACTTGCTGAATGGCCTGTTCATCTTCATTGCATCTTTCTTGTAATTGTTTCAAAAACATTTCATGCTCTGGCAGCACTTCTAGTCTCTTTGCAACAGAGGTCTGACACTGATTATAAGTTAGGGGCACTCTCCTACAAAATTTTGACACAAGCATTCTTTGTTTTCTTCACTGTCTTTTTTAGCTCTTCCGCTACTTTGCTAGCAAACTCGATTAGCTCGTATTCCAGCTTTAACGTCTCCAGATCTTTGACAAATATATCTGCGAGAGATTCCTGGTTCGTTTCTACCCATGTCATCCTTCCCTGCAGAGTTTCTAAGATATCCTGTGTTCTATCCAAAAAATAAGAAGTTGTATTTACAATTTCCTCTAATATGATGTCTATATGTTGAACTTTAAATCTTTCTTCCACCATCTATAGCTACATTTGATGAATCTTCTTTCAGAGCATAAGGGAATGCTTCTTTAAAGGTTCAATATCAACCTTCTGCTCCATAGCTGACTTCAGTGAAGCTGCTAGTGAATTCTTTTGATCCTCCAAGACTGCTATCTGAGTCTCATATAGCTTAGCCTTCCCTTCTGCAGTGGTATTCTTCTCTTCTAGCTCTGTCACTTTACCTTCCCATCTACCCTTTTCCTTATTCAATTCTTCAATTGATAACCTAAGCTCATCCCTCTCTGCTTCCAAACTCTAATATTTCTGCTGTAGCTTTCCAAACTCTGACAAGGTGGTCTGGGCATTCTTCTCTATATTTCCTACAGATATTACCAAAGCATCTTTCTCGGCCTATAGAGTCTGACATTCTGCCTTTGATACCTTAACGTCATTGATTATATCCTCATACTTCCTTTTCATACTTTGACTTTCACTCATTTCTTTATTCAAAGTCTCCTTCAACTATGTGACCCTTTTTTGAGACTGTTCTAGGTTTGTCATGATTCTGTCCACATTATCCTCAGTGGCTGGGGTTAGAGATACCCCAGAATTCACTATTAATTGTGGATCTTTGTGTGTACTGTGAACCACTATCTTATTAGTCACCATCATTCTTGGATTACCCCTAGTGTCCACTTTCTTATCGGTTCTTTTAACAATTCTGTTTTTTATTTGTCGTAAAATATAGTGTTAAAATATGGCACCTCCTCCCCTTTAGTGGGAATGAAAGGAATTAACTCAACTCCAGAAATTGACACTGAACCTTCTCCTACTGTACTACTAGAAGGAACAACAGGCTCTAATGGGTCAATATCAGACTGAGCCTGTCCTTGATCAGTAGGGTCTTGTCCTTCTAATGTCTCTGTTCTTGATCCTTCTACTATCTTTTTTGTTTGTTGTTTTTCCTTTTGGACACCTTCAAAGCTGAACCCTTCACTTTTTGCCTGATTTTTCTGTATTTCATCTTCTTCTTTTCTTTTATTTTCTTCTTCAATCTTCTTTGCTACTTCTTCTGCTCCTCATTTGTTTTCTTCTTCTTCTGTTGTCAACCAATTCTCTGCCTTCTGTACTAGTGTGTTATCTTCTTTCTGCCTCTGTTTTTATTCTTCTTCTTCTTTCCTTTTATGCTTCTCAGTAGCTATACCTTTACCACCAACAATAGCTATCTTCTACTTGCATCTTTTCCTTAAAGTTGTCATGTTCTTATCATTTCGGAAGGTCTCTTCATCCTTATCCTAGAAATTTGTATATTAAAAATGTACTCCAGCTTCGGTGCAATACTCAGCAACTTTGCCCTCAGAGTCATTCCTATGGAATTTCATTTCACCGAGGTGAAAATAATCTAATTCTTTGACAAAATTCACTGCATTCTTTACCTTGGAAAATTTGTAACTTCCTACAAAAAAGGGAACTATAGGATAGACTATTTCTTTTTCTCAAAAAGGAAATTCCCTACTCCATCAATATACAGCTGTCTCACAGCCTCTTTGTGGACTACATAGTATATTGCATACTTCGGTAGAAGAGAAGGGGCTCTCGAACCACCATACATTCTGTCAGATAATAGCTTTCGTGTTCTTGTACAACTTTTAAAGCTTCTTCTGACCTACAATTGCATTCGGCCAAGAAGATAAATGTGTACAATGGCATGATGAAGTTCTCACAAATATCCTTGTAGTAGCTGCAATATTTGTGGGCCCAGAATAGTTTATAAGATGCATACATTGGATCTTGGTCCTTATCCCAATGGAACTTTAAGGCTGGGAATGGCTGAGTGCACATAATGCAATCAATCCATATAGAACTCATGTAAAATTCTGACTTCTTTTGGGACACTCCTCCCAATGCTGCGCTTATACAAGCTGATAGACTGTTGGATACTATACTTGCCCAGTTAAAAATTGTACCTTGTGTAGCAACAAAATAGATAACTGGTATCCAACCCATTTTAAAACATTTTCCATTAGCTCTTCCGAAAATTCTGTTCAGCATCAAAACAATGAACCTATATGGAGTACGGAGAGTTGATGTTTCATACTCTCCAGAAGGCCTTGTATGGAATTTCTTTCCTAGTATCATCATCTTCTTGACTGTTTCCACCATTTCTAAATTCATCTCCTTTAACCAACTTTCAGTCAGATAAGTTTGTGATGTTGGTAAATTATACGCCATAGATACATAAGCTAGGCTATATACAGCATAACCTTGCTTTGCGGTATTGTCCAATATCATCCATGTTACATCTGTCCTAGGAAGAATCCAACTCATCACTTCCGAACATGGGAAAATCTCAGGTCTGGTAGCCACTTTCATAAGGGTTGACCTCTCAATATTTGCATACATGTGCATATCTTCAAAACCAACATCTGGAATAGTCTGGCTTGAAATCATCCTATATACATCTCCCCATTTATATTCTGGCTCAACTCCAATAATAGCTTTAGTATCTTCATAGATGACCTCCACTCTGGTTATCACCTCCACTTCAGGTTCCTCTTCAGCTGCTTGGGCTTTCTTCTTCTGTTTTCATGGCATATTGCTATGTTGATAATTTACCTGTAACCATCATACAACATGATATCAGTCTATTTCTCTCTAGCAAGCGGTGTAGTGAGAAAAGAATAAAACAACCAAATATTACCATTTGATCAATATGCATACTGAAAAATATTATTAACATCCACAACCTTTGTGAGTGAGACTCTAAACAGAGACAACCTGCAAAATATCCCTCTGCCCTAAACCTCTGCTAGCTCAAAACCTAACCTTTCTTGGCCTCCCGAAATTACTCTACAGGTGACTCTCGACTGAGGAATGGCTCATACCACCTATATGCTCAAAACAAAACAAAAAAATCCTCAAACCCTTATAGTTATGTGGCCCTCCCATATCCCATGGAAACATACTGTCAACGAGGACATGACTGTCTAACCCCAGGCTTAAAACAGAGCAATCAAGAACAAGGCGGTGTAAACAGCGAACCGCTCATCTGCACTATGCCCTAAACTTCCACAAAACCGTCACAGGTGTACTTATGGCTGCACAGAGGCTGAGTAGAGAAACCTAACTGGCCAAAAATGAAAATGCTCACAAATAAGCAGGATACATCCTAGGTAAAGGAAATTCACCGCAGGAATATCCACAAAAAGCGTAAAACCTTACCCTACCGCGGAAAACCTAACCCTTTCCACCTTAATAGTTTTAAAACAACAAAACCCAAGCATAAAAAAAAATCATGAGCGAATCCTACTTGGTAACGAAGTGGCGGGGGACGTCGACAGGAGCTGAATTTTGTAGGCGTAGAGGAGATTGATAGTTGCACACGAAGGACTGAATGGCTCTACGATGAGATGATAAGTCACGGGCTCAAAATGTCTTTATAAACCTCGACTGAGAGTGAAAAACTAACACTAGTGGGAAAATATTTTTAACCACACGGCGGACCTATAGTCTTGAAAGAATCCACAACGTCGGATGGGAACAACTCTACTTACCCGGTAATCGGATGGGAAAGTCACATCGGAAATCGGAAGGACTAGCTTCTTCGTTATCGGCGGGAACATCACAAATCTATGGATCGACTCAACACTAACTCTTCACAATGTCGGATGGTGGAAAAACTAAATCTCTTGGTTCATTCCGAAAAACAAAACCGACGGCGAAAATGCCAACTTCACCGGACATCAAACATCAAAACATGATAGTTGAACGGACACCCGATTCATCGGATCTACTTTACACTAAAATGTTGGAACATCGGAAAACTATCTCCGAGGTCACATACAAACTGACTCTCGATACAATGGCTCAAACTTTGGAAGGCTTTCGATAAACACATCGGGAAGATAGTGGACTATGCCTCCGCTGTTTCGGAAGACTAGTCAACTAAGCATCCGATATGGGCATGCAAAAGGACTGAGTTTTTATAGAAAAATTTTGAGCCCTGGGAAAACCTTGGTAGAAATAAAACATTCCTACACCATCTAGATACTAAAAAAATAAAAGTGGGGGGGGGGGGACCCTAAAAATAAAAAATTTCAAGGAAATAGTTGCAGCTGCAACAATTGGCAACTACCTGGCGAACACAAATCTCTGAACAACTTATTATTTGATACAACATATTGTTTTGGTGATATCATTTTATTAGGTTTCTTCAACATATTTGGACTCCAAAAATGCAAGATTTATGAACTCTAGTCATTGATGGTAGTCCAAGTTTAAGAAGGGGAACCAGGATTTCAAAGTCTAGATAACTCTTCTGAGGCTGAATATATGAGTTTTATTTTACCTCTTCCTTTGGGTGGCTTCCAACTTAGAAACCATAGGATCGTAACATATGGTAAACAGATATATCTGTTTGTTCCTCATTCCCATGCCAATTTGCAGTTTTTGATGCTTTTGAACTTTAGTCCTTTTGAGTCCTCCTGATTGCTTTCTTTCAGAATTTTAATTTAGGCTCCTCTATCCATAGTGTCCTTTTGTGTGTGATATATTTTAATTTTAACTCACGGACAGAGAAGAACTTTGGAAATCTCATTCATACTGATGTGGTTCAGTATGTGTTTTTGATACATATTGTGTTTTAAGTTATTTTGACTCTTATTAGCCTTTTGGCTTTCAAATTATGGCATGGGATCATTTAAATATAATACACTGTTTACCTTGATTCCTTTCCATGGGTCTTTTGTTGTTACCCCCTAGGGAAGCTTTTAATGTGAGATGAATGAATCCTCAAAATAGTACTCTAGACTTTTCTATCCTTATTTATTTCACAGGGATTAAGTAGGACTTCAATGTGTTCATAACCATTTAGAAAATATGCTAGTCTTGAAGAATCTTTCAACATTTTATGCGTAAATAGTAGGCTCTCTTTGATCAAAGATTTCAGTTTATCCAGAACTCTGATGAACTCCAAAAACCAAAAGTCGTGCTGATTTATTGAAACATAACAAACCAAGATTTACAAGTAATCAAACTCTAAGTAAGTAAAAGCAAAAAAACTAAAACTAATTTAAAGTAAACAAATAAATCAAATCATTTATTTATGTACAAGAAAACAAAATAAAAAAACCATTAAGAAAAATAAGGTTTGAGAACTAAACCATTTACTGGTAAGTTCTCCTCCCACCCTTGTAATTCAAGGGGCCTATCTTTGTTGCAATCTAAAAAGGACCTATCCATAGTTGCTGAAACTTAGTGTGCTTTCCCTTCTCATCATACGGGTGATCCCACTTAAGAACCAAATCACCTACCTCGAACTCCTTGTTCCCAGCTTTGTGTTTGTCAAACCAACACTTCACCATTTCTTGTTGATGCTTAAACCTTTCCCGGGCTTTGGACCTAGACTCTTTTGACTTCAGCAAATTATAAATTCAGATTTGTGGAATTTCATTAGTGACTACCCCTAGATTCTTGGGCTAGTCTGGAACATGGCAACAAAATGTTAAGAGGGAGGACAACTTATTTCCCATAAACAAGAGTGTAGGGCGACACACCTAAGGAATTATTGGGTGTGACTCTATCAGCCCAGAGGGAATTAGGTAAAGCTAGATGCCAGCTCCTTTGATTTTCTATCACTGTTTTCTTTAAAATTCTAATTAGATTTTTATTTGTGGATTTTGCCAAACCATTTCCTTGTGGGTAGTAGTTTGCAGAATAGTGTAGCTTAATTCCTCTTTCATTAGCAAATGTAGTTAATTTAATAGATGAGAAATAATAAGAATTATAAAAAACCAGGGAAATTGGAACCCCAAACCTGGTCATAATGTGGTTCTACAAGAAATCCATAACTGCATCCTCGCTTACTTTTCCTAACGGAATGGCCTCTACCCATCTGGTGAAATAATCAGTCGTCGTCAGAATATACTTATGCTGCAATGAGGAATTTGGATTGATTTCTTCGATAATGTCAATTCCCCATTGTTCAAATGGTTATGAGATAATCACTAGTTTCAATGGTCCTGCTGCTTTGGATTGTCTCCCAACGCACCTTTGGCAAGTGTCACATTTTCTAACATGAGCATGAGCATCTTTGAACAATGTTGGCCAATAATATCCAGCTCTGAGAATCTTATGTGATTTTGTGTCCCCTAAAAAGTGACCTGTATTAGGTCCATCATGTAATTCAGCTACAACCTTCTTTGCATCTTCTTGTTCCAAGCATCTGAGAAAGACTCCATCGTAGTTCTTTCTAAATAGCACTCCATCAATAATCTGATATAAGGCTGATTTCAGACGTAATTCTCTTCTTTGCTTGGGACTCCAATGCTCCAGCAAATACCCTTCTTCAAGATAATGGACTAGATCCCCATATCAGGATTCTGGAGCTGTGGATAGAGGACATACATCCACCATGTGTAATTAAGCTTCATTATCCCAGCTGTGATCTTCATTGTTTTGACTTTCAGCTATTAGTTTACAAAGTCCTTGTCCTTTAACTATGGTTGTTGGTTTGAATTAAAGATCATATTCTTGCAAAGCAGTCACCCAATTACCTCTTCTCTCTCCCAATTATTTTTTACAAAAAGGGATCGTACTACTGGGCATGGGACTATTACTTTGGTGCGATTCTTAAGTATGTATGACCTGAATTTCTTTACCGCCTTAAAAACTGCATAAGCTTGTTTATCAACCGCGGGATAGTTCAATTCATCCCCTTGCAGACCAGTGCTCATAAATGATATGGGGTACTCAACTTCCCCATCTTCTTTCTGTGTAAGCACAACTGCTAATGAATCATCGGAAGCAAAAGTGTACAGACTAAAATCCTTTTCAAAATTTGGACTTTTGAGTGATGGTGCATGAGCAACAGATGTTTTGATATTGTTGAATGCATTCTTCTCCAAATCAGTCAATTTGAACTGCACACTCTGCTTAACCATTTGCTACAAAGGTTTGACTATTTGAGCAAAGTCTGGCACAAACCTTTGCACAAAATTGATTGTCCCCATAAAATATTGCATACCTTTTTTATTATGGGGTAAAGGGATCTATTCTATGGCTCTAATCCTCTCAGGGTCTATGGAGATCCCTTTTTTAGAAATGACATGACCCAGTAGCTTTCCTTCTGTGATTGCAAACACACATTTCTTAGGATTTAATGAAATGCCATATTTCCTGCAGCACTCAAAAATCTGTTTCAAATGAAAAGCATGTTCTTCTCTCTTTTGGAAAATATTGCAACATCATCTAGATAGACCACAACACTACATCCAATCAGACCACGAAAATCTTTATCCATAGCCCTCTGGAAAGTTGCTCCAGCATTGATAAGTCCAAAGGGCATCCTCCTATACACAAAAGTTCCCCACTTGGTTCTGAAAGTGGTCTTGACCATGTCCTCTTCTGCTACTAATACTTTATTATAATCAGAGAATCCATCTAATAGAGAGAATAGTTTGGAACCTGAAACCATTTGTAGGATTTGTTCCATGGGTGGGATAGGATGATTATCTTTATCTGATGCACGATTAAGATTTCTGAAATCTATGCAAAGTCTGATCTCTCCATACTTTTTCCACACTAGTACCAAATTAGAGACCCATTTTGAATGTCTGACTTTAAATATGATTTTAGCATCTAGCAGCTTTTTCACTTCACTTTGAATTAGGGGTTCTAGCTTTGGATGCATTTTTCTCAGAGGCTACTGATAAGGTTTGACTCTGACCTTGATTGGAATCACACGTTGTATAAATTTAGTGTCATACGTCTTTAGGTCTTCGTAATTCCAAGAAAATACATCCTTATATTGTTTGAATAAGCTGATGAATTTACTCCTCTCACTGGGTGAACAACACTTCCCCCAAATTCACATATTTTGGTTCAGCTTCTATCCCTAGATTTATCAGCTTGAATTGTAAATACGAGCTATGAGTCTAGAAATTCGCTGGCTTTCTGAACTTGTTGTCTAAATCAAACATCTTTTCCAAAGTTCTAACTCCTTTTGGAATGAAATTTCCGTACTATAATTCTGCTTGATGTTCTTCGTCATCTATTATTGCTCCTTTAAATGTATCATTATTTTTTAAGCATTCCAATATTTTTTGATCATCATCAAACACCCTCATATTAGTGATGTTATCTGGAACAAAAGGCCTAAAAAGAAATTCAATCGAACATTGATTATTCGTAGGTACCAATCTTGCAGCTGATGTAGCTAACAAATTAGTTGCTGCATTTTTTGCTCTAGGAATTGAATAAGTATTTAATGCATGAAAATTTATCAATAAATACTAGACTTCATTTTGGTAAGCCTTCAAATGCGGTGATATGCACTGAATTTTTTCCCGAATTTGTTTAACAACGATTTCAGAATCTCCATATACTTTCAGATTTTTTACTTTTAATTCTATCTCTTTTTTAAGTCCCTAAACTAATGCTTCGTATTCGGCTGTGTCATTTGTGCATTTGAATTCTAATCTACATGAAAGAAAATGTTTATTTTTTTATGGATCAATCAGGACACAACTAGCTCCTGATCCTTCCAATGTTTTAGAACCATCGAAATAAAGAATCCAAAAACTTTCTACTCCTACTGAATTTGAATTGCTAACTACATCTGAAACTAAATCTACTATGTTACAATCAAACTCATCAGCCCATGAAAATTGAAGGAGATCAGGCTGGATATTAGGTATACTGCTAGATTCTTCAGCTTGGTAATTTCCCGGTTCCAGTTCAAGAAAATAATTTCCCAACACAGAGTTTACTGGTTCATTTTTTCACTCTAACTGAGTCACATTATACTTCATTTGAGGCTCTCTTAACACCTTTATCTGATTTTGAAATCCTTTAAAAGGCAACCACAAATGTGACCAATCTGATGCAAAATATACTTCTAACCTCGCTGACCAATCTTGGCTCAAAACCAAACCATAATCATCCGGGATATCTGCTACGACAATGTCTATGTACTGACATACCCTCTCATCTGAGGATAAACAGATCAGAACATCTTCCATTTCTCCTATTACTTTGACTGTTGTTCTGTCTAATTGAAGAACTTGGCTAGTAGTTGGTTTAGGTTGACCTTTGATTTGCTTGCAAACTGAAAGTGGCATGACATTGACTGATGATCCTGAGTCCACTAAACAGTTATGCACATTATAGTTGAAAATATCAAAGGTTAGAATAAATGTTGGAGTTTTATACTTAGATTTTCCTCCTAAGTTCTCCTCACCAATCTCTTCCTCAGGTTGGTTGTCAATGGGAGGCTCCTTCTCGGGTGTCTCAAGCGCTTTCAAAATATTTTCTTTTTGCTGAGGTAGATTGCACATTTCAAACAATGAGATATTTGCTTTATCCTTTTTAATGTCTTCCACAATGTCATATCCCATCTCATGTTCATCCCAATTATTCTTGACATTTTCAGTTTTATTTTGAGTAGGCTTTATAGGAGTATTGACTTTCTTAGGGTTCTGGTTTGAAATGACAAACTCAGGTATGTTAACAGTTGAAGTATTACTCTTCATTTTCTTCATGTTCTCTTGG
Source organism: Pseudotsuga menziesii (assembly GCA_001517045.1). Classification (NCBI taxonomy): domain Eukaryota; kingdom Viridiplantae; phylum Streptophyta; class Pinopsida; order Pinales; family Pinaceae; genus Pseudotsuga; species Pseudotsuga menziesii. The sequence goes on from LPNX010444557.1 coordinate 37,386, forward strand.
AGTTTCTTGATCTTTGGAAGTATCAAGTTATCTTCTTTTAATGGATTCTGACTTCTTGTTGTGAAATTTGTCTCTGATGTTTCTTATTTGTCAGGGAGATCTTCATCTTCTATGTTGAACATAGACCCACAGTCCCATAAAACCAAGGTGTCTTCCTCTTGTGTTTCTGTAGGTTCATGATCTTTCCCTTTCTCCTCCTCAGTTTCTGTCAACTTGGAATCCAATAATTGGTTCATTACTAATGTCATAGAATTAATCCACTGTGGGCAATTTTTTTCAAAATGAGGTTGTTGATGGAAAGTGCAAAAGTTATCCATTCCTACATCGGTCAAATTCATTGCTGAAGGGATGTGTGGAGGAGGTTTAGGTTGACTGTTGTCTTCTCTTTTTTATAATAAGTCTTGTATTGTTTATTATCCTCATTTTCTTTTTATAAATAAATAAACTGGTTTGATAACTTCTGCATCATCTTCACCATCCCATCTAACTCCTGTGATCGCTCATCCTTAGGTTTAGTTAATAATAGGGGATTTTTGTTTCCATAAGTTCTTTCATATGACAGCGTAGGATAGTGTTCTATACTCTCCAATTCTACCTCTACCTTCTCAGCTTCTTCATAAGTATCTACCAAAGTGGGCCTAACTGATCTCTTGGCAAACATGGCTAGATCAGGCCCAAGGGCTAAGGTATAATACTCAATTAGAGCATGCTCAGATGGTTTATCAGCTGCACTGAAGTTATTCAGGTATGCAGCAAACCTCTGAGTAAAATTATGTATCCTCTCTTTCTTTTATTTCTTTAAGGAAATCAATCCTTTCATTAAAGCTACGTGAGTTTTCTAGATTTCGTATTTGTTTCTAAACAATCTCTCAAAATATTCCAATTTGTGATTGAGTTTGCTAGTAGGGAAAAGTACCATGAAGTTTATTTCCCTTTCAAGGTATGCGGGAATAATATGCAAACTACATCTTCATGTTCTGTTGCTTGTTGACCTTCTAAATCCAGATAAAAAATCTGCAAGTGATCATCCATAAGAATTCCTTCACTAGGTTTAAACTTGGGTAAACTTTTGTCAAAAATCTGAGGCATATCATGCAACGGAGGTGTCAAGTTTAAAGGAGATCTAGCTCTCCAAGCAGGCTGTGGAGGTGGCTAATTTGCATTCACATTGGCCATGATTCTGAGAGGAGTATGAGGTGGAGAGTGAACAAGGGTCTGAAAAGGTGAACAATGAGGGGAATCTGGTCCCAACTGATTCAAATTTTGGACAACTTCTTGTAAGGTTGTTTCTACAAATTCTTCAATATCTTCTACCAACACCGAATCTTCCAATTGAGGACAGTCCTTCTTCTGATACTCTCTTCCAGGTAGAACAGGGATAATAGGTAACCCTCCAATATTTTTCACATATTCCCTAGTAATCCTCCTTAAATATTCAACCACTTCGTTATCAATGGGATAGAGATACCCCTTTTCCTTTTCTTCATGAGTGGGTTTCAGATGCAAATTGGTTTCAGAACTGTCACTGGTGGAGTACTCTCGAGAAAGTGGACTTCCTCGGCCATCCATGAACTGGTGGTCGTCCTTCTAGCACCAAAACTGTTGAGGCCTGGAAAATTGCAAGTAACAACAATAGGGATTCTCCCCAATAAACATTCCCAGTCAGCTCGTTATTTTTTGGTATGGGGAATTTGTCTGGTTTACGGTCCGGCTACTGTAGGTAAGGTAATGGTTAAAATTCTTTACCGGTTGCGGTCTAGTCCACCGTTGAGGTGTATTTTTTAGTTTTATATTTATGTATGATATGAAAGTGCCAACTAAATGCAATCGATAGAGATAAGAAGGAGTGTCACAATGTGATGTGTAGGTTCTTACCTCTCGTTTTACCTCTCTCACTACTAAATCATAAACAAAGAAAAAAAACTAACTACACTACAAATAGCTGTTAATATTTATGAATACATGAATATCAATAGACAGATAAACAAAGAGATAGCTCATTGTTAATTAAAACATTCATTACTCAAATATGATTGTGGAAATTATTTCACAAAAATAAACAGGAGCACATTCATAACATGAAAGAGTTCATAAGTTAGAACGATCTCACAGTTCATGAAAACAAGCTGAAACAAAAATATTTCACATCCAATTAGTCCAAGTCAAGCATTTGAAACACCACAGTGCTTTCTCCAGCCCAAAAAATATAACTCTTTATCATAAGATGAAATAGTTCTTCTTACAATAATATTGCACAAAGATAGTATGAAAAAAGGTCCTTTCACACATAAAGTTTTCTTATATTTATACAAAAAGCAAAACTCTTGGGCTTCCCTCATTGCCTTGTGGGTTTCCCCAACCTTTCCTATACAAAATTTTGTCTTTTAGCTTGTGAACAAAAAGATAAATATAAAATATTACATTATTTATCAAAATGCTAGACAGTCCAACTAAGAGGGCCCAGTTTGCTCGTTCATAAACTTCTTCCATACATTTGCATCTGCTACTATGTTCTCAAAACCAGAAGGTTTGAGAAATATGATAGTAATTTCGTGCTGAGTAGCCTGGGCTTTTACACCCGCTTCCCTGGCAGGAATCAAGCGCAGTTGGTCTTCCAGCAAGTGGATACTCATAGCTGCATGTGCTATTTCAGTTTTGAGTATCTTTTCATCTAACTCCTTGACTTGTTGAATGGCATGTTCATCTTCATTGCATCTTTATTGTAATTGTTTCAAAAACATTTCATGCTCTGGCAGCACTTCTAGTCTCTCTACAACAGAGGTCTGACATTGATTATAAGTTAGGAGCACTCTCCTACAGAATTCAACACATGCATTCCTTTTTTTCTTCACTATCTTTTTTAGCTCTTCTGTTGCTTTTCTAGCAAACTCAATCAGCTCGTATTCCAGCTTTAACATCTCCAAATCTTTGACAAATATATCTACGGGAGATTCCTTGTTTGTTTCTACCCATGTCATCCTTCCCTGCAGAGTTTCCAAGATATCATGTGTTCTATCCAAAAATTAAGAAGTTGTATTTACAATTTCCTCTAATCTGATGTCTATCTATTGAACTTTAAATATTTCTTCCACCATCTGCAGCTGCATTTAATGAATCCTCTTTTGGAGTGTAAGGGCATGCTTCTTTAAAGGTTCAATATCAACCTTCTGCTCCATATCTAACTTCAGTGAAGTTGCGAGTGAATTCTTTTGATCCTCCAAGGCTTCTATCTAAGTCTCATATAGCTTAGCATTCCCTTCTGCAGTGGTCTTCTGCTCTTCTAGCTCTATCACTTTACCTTCCAATCTGCCCTTTTCCTTATATAATTCTTCAATTGATAACGTAAGCTCATCCCTCTCTGCTTCCAAACTCTGATATTTCTGTTGTAGCTTTCCAAACTCTGACAAGGTGGTCTGGGCATTCTTCCCTATATTTCATGTAGATATTACCAAAGCATATTTCTTGGCTTTTATAGTCTGACATTCTGCCTTTGATACCTTAAATTCACTAATCATATCCTCATACTTCCTTTTGAGACTCTGAATTTCACTCCTTTCTTTCTTCAAAGTCTCCTTCAACTGTGTGACCCTTTTCTGAGACTGTTCTAGGTCTGTCATGATTCTGTCCACATTATCCTCAATGGATAGGGTTAGAGTTACCCTAGCCTTCGCTATTAATCATGGATATTTGTGTGTACTGTTAACCACTGTCTTATCAGTCACCATCATTCATGGTTTACCCTTAGTGTCGACTTTCTTCTCAGTTCTTTTGACAATTCTCTTTTTTTCTTTGTTGTAAAAGATAGTGTTAAAATCCAGAACCTCCTCCCCTTTAGTGGGCATGAAAGGAATTAACTCAACTATAGAAATTGACACTGAACCTTCTCCTACTGTACTACTAGAAGGAACAACAGGCTCTAATGGGTCAATATCATACTGAGCCTATCCTTGATTAGTAGGGTCTTATCCTTATAATGTCTCTGTTCTTGATCCTTCCGCTATCTTTTTTGTTTGTTGTTTTTCCTTTTGGACACCTTCTAATCTAAACCCTTCACTTTCTGTTTGCTTTTTCTGTATTTCATCTTCTTCTTTTCTTTTCATTTCTTCTTCAATCTTCTTTATTGCTTCTTCCACTGCTCGTTTCTTTTCTTCTTCTTCTATTCTCAACCAGTTCTCTACCTCCTATACTAGTCTGTTAGCTTCTTCCTACCTCTTTTTTTCTTCTTCAGATGGCGGACAAATCTAAATCTCTTAGTTCATTCCGAAAAACAAAACCGATGGCAAAAAATGCCAACTTCACCAGACATCAGACATCGGAACACAATAGTTGAATGGACACCCGATTCATCGGATCTACTTTACACTAAAATGATGGAACATCGGCAAACTATCTTCGAGATCGCATACAAACCGACTCCCGATACAGCGGCTCAGACTTTGGAAGGCTTCCAATAAACACATCAGGAAGATAGTGGACTATGCCTCCGATGTTTTAGAATACTAGTCAACTAAGCATCTGATATGGGCATGCAAAAAGACTAAGTTTTTAGCGAAAACTGTTGAGCCCTAGGCAAACCTTGGTAGAAATAAAACATTCCTAGGCCATCTAATTACTAAAAAAATAAAAGGGGGGACCCTAAAAATAATTTTTTTTGGGGAAATAGTTGCAGCTGCAACATTACTCTACTTATAGGAGGATTCCATGGGATATATTGTGATGGTACCATGCAGTGCAGTTCTTTGAGAAGAGGGTGCTATAGATCTCCTAGGATAATTTGGGACCCTGAGATCATCCCCATATTCAGTTGGTTCATATGATTGATTGTGGAGTTGTGTTCGCATTTCCTGAGGACAAGAAATCATTGGCGAGGGAGGACTGTAATGTTCCATTATTAATAAATAGGGAATTGAGTGTGGAAATTTAATACTGGGAGAATATTAGAACAATTATTCAGTATTATTAAGTCATCATTATAGTAAAGAGGGCCATCAGAGTTATTATCATAAAGCATGCAGAGCATGCAAGCATTATTTCTTCAGTCTTAAGTCAACAAGCAATTAGGATTGCATGCATGCAAAAAGTAAAGTGAAAACCATAAAAGTACATGCTAAAGATATATAAGAAGAGTCACTAAACCAAAATGATCATCTATGAATATTATTATTGAGTTCGGTTTCTAGATCAGCAACAACAAGTTGGGATTGGAGACAAAGGCCTTCAACTAGCAAGGGGTTTCGCAGTGAAATATATATTCCCTAATAACTTTGGGATATATCATCCATATCTATCATTTTTATTCATCATTATATTATTCTTGGTTTGGTCATTCAGCTATCATAGAGAGAGTTTATTGTAGGTGTACCTTTTGTTGTTAGGGATACAGCTGGAAATCCCAGATCTATTCTTTATCCTTCAGGAATCTAGTAAAACTTATGCATGATACCTCTATTCTTCTCAGCATATATACATCAGCATATTGGGTGACTGTAATTCCATTTCGGGCACACTCCATGTCTCCTCCAGCAGAAAAGGTGAGGATAGAGGATGCCATCCATCTCCAACAGATCAATTTGTTAAGCTGCTTAAAGGAGTCTAATCTTCTGCATTTATCTCCTTATCTCTTTGGGAGGTCTATACCAATACTCCTAGGAAGTTTCAACAGCAATATTAACTTCTTCCCTAAAAAACGTTAAGATCATGTGAAGGATGGCACTCTTTTAGCTGGGGGTCAATTTTAGGTGAGGAGCACTATTTTCTCAACTTTCCAGCATAACCTGCATGCATATTATCTATTGGAACACTATCACCCTTATTATTAGTGGTATGTGTATCTCTTCTTACTTGAATCCTTTACCCTATTATTTCACCATATTAGCTATTTTTTATGGCCATTTGGCACGACACTTTTTTCATGCACATTTTATTTATATTTCTAGCACAATTTGATCCTCTGAACAACAAACATATTACCAAAGTACAATAGAATATCGGTTTGGATATTAAATGTGCTCTCACACTTGGTACTTTAAATAATTGGAGAAAACCACGTTATCAAAGGGCGTTCATGGTGCCATGATCATTCACTCCACGAATGTCATCCAATTCATGCTCGCGTTCTTTCCACACAACTATTCTCAACAATGCACCCTGCCAAAACATCAAAATGAAGGATTAGAATACATATCCCATAATTTAAAATCCTTAAAAACTTTTAATTTGGGTTAAATTTGATGCATTTTAAGGTAGTTTATGCCACTTCCTTTGTCTCTTTCAGACAGAGCAGTGGCACCGCGCTTTCTTTCAAGGAAATGTGCAGTGTTCCTGGGGCACCACAGTTCTCGAAAGGAAAAGTGCGGTACCCAGGGTGTGTTTTTTCCCTCTGGGAAACAACCTAATAACACTTAAAAAATGCATTAAGATGAAAATGGAAACCATCAAAATGTGTAGGATGAGTTTAGTAATCCCCTGGTCCAAATTATTTGGAAAATGGTTGACTGTAGACTCGACAATCCACGCTCCAAGTTTGCACTTAAAATGGCTCTTTTGCTCTTCAAATGGGTAAACAACAAAATGGTAAACGTTTTTGACTTTTTACTAGGTTTATTTACTAATTTGGTTTTATTTTAATTATTTTATTAATTTTTACCCTAATATGGTCATATAAAGTTCAATTTTTTATTAAAAAAATGTCTAATAGTATTTTTAAAGGTTGCATATCATGAAGAATTGGTATTTTCGAATATGGAGGATTTTTCTTTTTGTCTTTTTTCATTCTCGCTCAAAACAAAAAACGCTTGCGAGCGCTATTTTAAGACTTCAGTCATGCTCGTTAAACCTAGCACTAAGTTTTTGAGTCAAATTTTACCACTTTTTCAAACTTGTTAAACCTTTTTACGAAAAAAACCCTAATAGATTCCTCTTTAAGCTCTTTTGTGACTCTTAAAATGTGAAAAGATCTCCGAGAGAACTTGTCATATTCACGCTTGTAAAAGGACCTGAAGAGTCGTCTTTCTGACGATAGTTTACCCCTTTTTTGGGTCGTTGACTATAAGAGTTCTCCAAGGCATTATTTTATACTTTTTTGGGCCTATGAGACTCAATTGTATGAAAAAGGACATATTGGAGTCTTCTTCAATTTCATTCAGACTCTCTAAATGTGAACGATGTCGAGTTTACTTTCAATGGACTCATTAAAATAAACACTAAGAGACCCTTTTTAGGAACTAACCCCTCCTTTATTAGGTTTGGAAAACATATGAGAATGGACTTATAGCACGATAATGTACAATGAGTGTTTGTTAACCTCTTTGAACTCGTTGAAATGTAAAGAGGCACTCATCAATCATGATGGGGAAATTAAGGAAAGGGAAATGTATTTAATTTGCATAATGGCAACGTTAAGTCACCTTTGAACATGGCACATTTCTGCATTTCATTCAAACAGTCGGGTATTCATCTTGCCTTTGAGTCGATCCATTTTCATGAGTCATGTCACTCCTTTGAGTCTTTCAAAGAATGAATCGTCCATCGTCACATTATGTCCTGGTATCCGCCTCGTCAAGTCAATGATGTCAAGTCTTTGGTCGTGCCTCCCAATGTTCAAAGGAAAGTTGTGTGAAGAGTTTTCCTCTACAGTTCAAACTACCTTCATGTCAATTACCTTTAGAGCAAGTCATGTGGTTAATTTATATTCAAATTATAGAACTTTGTTTCGCATTTTGTGTTGTTGATGTGCGATTCATCATGGCCCTCCTTCGACGAGACTATTCCTCTAGAATTCAACACATCTTCTAGGGATTCGTCTTAGAAACAAGCAGTACCTTGAGATCTGTACACATCAATGTCATATTTCCTCGCTTTCGACAATAGGTTTACATCATTGGCCTTTGATCGAAAGATTCACCCGTGTTCGACATCGGGACATCTATTCACATTCGGGGGAATGTATTGGGTACCTTGGGAATCATTGACATTAATGGTGTAAGATCTCCCTCACACTTGTTAATGGTTTTCATCATTGGTTGGTAATCAAGTGATTTCTACCATGTTCGAGTTCAAGACATTTATTTGCATGAAAGAATCATACTTTGTTGAAGACGAGACGAAGAACCTGGGTGTCTGTTAAGCGCTCATTTCTTTCCCCAGGTTACAACGGAGTATTTGTATGAGTCATAGCATGGATCCACATTTGTATGTTCATGGTTGTGCTCAAATTTGTGTTTGTATGACATAGATATACATTGTATATTTGGTGGCTATGTCCAAGTTTGAGTCTTCTTCACATGGATCTGCGTTGTATTCTAGTAGCCATGACTGTTTGTATCTCACATGGATCTGCGGTGTATTGGTCAACAACCATGTTGTGATTCATATGGACATATTTCAATGTGTAAATGTACTACAGGATGACCTTGGTCGTTGAATATTCATGATCAATGGACTATTTCCTCGAAGTGATAACTTGTTCCTACAAATCATTTTCCTATCCTTTCCCCCTAGCCTCATGCTTTGGGGGGCATTCTGTTATACCTAATTTTCATCAAAATCATGTTGTGAGACCAAAATATTAGTATTTGTCTTAAATCCTCAAGTGTTGAGGTTGAAAATGGGAAAGGATCAACATTTTCACACGTTTGGCCACCACCACACTTTCCTTGTGGTCAAGTTGCGGTACCTATGTTAGTAATGCCTCTTTTCTATTGGCAGTAAGCGGTGCCACCTCCTATTACCCATGTACAAAGTGAAGTTCCCTCCCGGTAACACCTTTTCCCTTTGAACAAGGTGTGGTGCTAGATTTATAAAGGAAGAAAAGGAATATTTGAGAGGCTTCTCGAAGATAGCCTTCATGGAGTCTCATCCCTATGGCTCATGACACATGGAGATCAAGATCCCTCATTATAGGATCCTCCCTCCACCTCTCCTACGGTATCCTCAACCTATCTTATCCTCTCATGCCTTTATATACCAACTCATACCTCATGGGTAAGGAGAGGAAGAATATGTTATTGCATCCAAAATTTGGCCAAATTCAGCCAAGACTAGTGAATGGTTAATAGGAAATCTTGAGGCTTTGAGGAAATGTCTATTTGAGAAGAGTTTCTCAACACCAAGGAACTGGTTGTAAAATCTCCCTCTTTGTACTTTTAATACAAATCTAGTTTTTTTTCCATATGCACTTGTATGTATGATTATCATCTTGTGTTTGTTGTTTAACTCCCTGTTCTTATTCATAGGATTTTAAGCTATCTTGTTACTCATACTTGTTTGGTGTTTTGTTTTGTATCTTGTAGGTCATCTGCATAGATCAAATGCTCCAAGGATCAAAATATTGCAACCTGTGGAAGGTAAGGGAAACTAATTCAAGAGGTTTATATAATCCTAGGAAAAGTTTCTATATCTTGTTATCATATTTTTCTAGTGTTGAGTGTTTCAAGCTAGGGAAACAACCTCTATCAGCACTGGCTGAGTATTTATTGTAACACACTTGGAAATGAATTTTTATATGTTGATCACTTCAAACAATCTGGCATCTTCTCTTGACTGTGAAAATCGGCATAAGTTCATAAAATCCTTCATAATTTTTTTGTTTATGCACATTTTTTTTGTAGACCATGTAGATGTAAATGTAAATGTTTCCATCTATAAGGGTCCAATTAGTGCGAAAATTTTCCAAACTATTTGTTAAAAATATAGCATTTTGGTTGTGATTGTGATTATAAATGTTAATGTTGAGATAAAATGGGGATTCTTGAACTTTAAAATTTTTATGAAACAATTTGAGTACTTTATGAAACATTAAATCAGCCACATAAGAAACTTTAAATCAACCAAACAATCAACTTTATAATATCCATTTATGAATCTTTAAATAAACCACATATCAGTTTGTATATCAGCAATACATGAAAATTCATGAATAAATTTGCCACATAAAATAATCACCATAAGAGACAATATGTTCCCTGGGAAAACCCTTCCAAATACGGAGGATGAAAAACAAAAATTATTTGAGTATGATGGATATATTTCATAGAATGATTTACAACACAACAGTAGATTTCCTGACAATAGATGTCACCACAACAATAGAGAAGAGATATCCAAAGAAACCTTGCAAAAACAACTGAATGCAAACTCTGTTGAACTTTCCATATGCCTCGCATATTAATAGCAAGCCAAAACAACCTAGAATGCAGGATGGGGTGAATTGGAGGCTTAGTAAACACACTGAGAGTGGAATTCACTAGAACTCCTTTCATGCAAACATTAGTGCCTTCCTAGAATCCAGTGCCCAACTGACATTTTATATTCTCTTGCATGCATAATATATCTGCCCTCCTTCTTTATTTATCTTTAACTTGGTGCTAACTGACATGAATTGAAGGTGATCTATCTGAACTGGATGTGAAGTGAACAAATTGAATTGAATGTTAGGAAACTAACTGAAAGTATTTGGTATTTCACAATCAGTGTCACCCATGCACAAACATTTTTCATGAATCAAGGAGATGTTTTTTCTTTAACTGACACATTCTTTATTTACAACGTAGGATTAACTAAGGCCTTCATAATTTGAGTTCACTGGAGGCATTCATGTTCAATTCGAAATCATTCTCTTTCTCTATGATTTATCTCATTATCATTAATTAAATACTGCATGGTCCCTATGTTTTTTAAATTAATTCACCATCTTATCATATCATACTCAAAATAATTGTTCCATACTAATGATCATATGTATTACCCTGGGTCATATAGTCACATGCTAAAGTAATTCTCTTTAGGGGTAGATAATCCCTAAAGGAGACTTATATCACCTAGTGACCATGACTAGAAATACATCACATAGTATATCCTAATGACATGATACAACACAAGTCTCCAGTATTGATACAACACAAGACCCTAGTCTTGATCCAACACAATATAATCTCTAGTTAAGGAGATCCATCTCATAGGGTACCGTCTTTGAGAATCATTTGACTTGATACAATACAAGTCCGGAATTGATACAATAGAAGCCTACAGTCTTGATACAACACAAGAATAGTCTTGATACAACACAAGACTCCGATCTTGATACAACACAATGTCCTAACTTGATACCACATAAGTCTTTAACTTGATACAACACAAGTTTCTGACTTGATACCACAGAAGTCTGGAGAATGAATCCTGATGTTGTACATTTAACAATAAACATAAAATAGATTAAATCCCTACCTATATTAGCTTGTTAGCTTGTGAACATAAAAACAAAAACCCAAGACTATATAGAAACCAAAAATTTACAAAAACATCAACACCACAAATTTCATAGGGATCATATAAAAGTACAACCCTATCCACAAGAGAGTAAAAAAAATCATTTTTTATGAAAAAATGAATACTTCTAAAAAGCCACAAAAAAAATTGTATGATTTAATAGTTATCTTGATCTAGATAAGTTGGATAATTGATTGAGGTAGCCAAACTCTTGTTTCAAGACATCAGTGACACTCCTCTTTGAATAACAAAATTCAAAGAGAACATTATCACTTTGGAGTACAAAGGAATTCAGCTCCAAGTCACATGAAACAACTCTTCAATATTTACCCACCATAAATTTGAAGAAGAATTGAACTCGTGATAAATTTTTCTAAGAAATTCATACTATTAACTTAAAAAATTGTAATTATTCAATTAAATATATCAAGTTCTCACCAGTTCCCTCCATTTTCAGTGTCGTAAATCCAGGCTCCCCAATTTAGATAAATCCATAATATTTAGCAAGGTGCATTATTTCCTCTTTGTCATTAAGTGGAGGTGGAGAAAAAGGAACAACCTCATCTAAGATGAATTTCAGTGCCTTCTTCCTTAGCCAAAATAGTTGGAATGATCTATGTCCATATTACCAATAAAATAATGTTTATGGAATTTAAACAGTAACAAACATCAACAAAAATTCAAGTATTGTGAACAACATAGACACATATGTACTTGGTAATTGATTGAATAACTCAAATGTCTTACTAAAATTATACCTGAAAATTAACCATCCTTAGTAACACATAAATACCACAAAATGTTGGTAATATGAGCAAAACAAGAGAAAATTGAATGCATGTTGAAATCCCTTCAAAAATTTAGATGTGTTGGGTTTTTAATTTGTCTTTTCTTTTACATATATCTATTTCTATTCGAAAAAAGAAAATTCCAAAAAATAAATCCCAACTACTTGTAGGAAACTCATCCATATAGGTCTAGAATTATATTTTAACATGTCAAAAAATGAATGGAAAACCTATGCACAAATGATTTATAGGATCCTCTTCATACCGATGAATAAATGGAAAAAAATGTTTTTCCCAACCATTTTGGCATATCAAGCCATGCAATATAGTCCTTATTGGGTTATACGTGGTATCTATGTTTTGGAATTTCTACAATGAGATTTTATTTACATTACTCAATCTTATCAATCTTGTTTTCCATGGTATGTCATCAACTTCTAGGATTATAATAGACACATATTTTTATGAGTGGGACATCTCACTAATGTAACCACACTTTCTCAACACTAGTATGATCACATTTGAGTTATTCTTTCTTCCAATGAATTATGAAATTTACTAGAAGTAATCTATTTTATCTTTTTGTGGCTTAAAGAAAAAATGACAAGTTTTGCATCAAACTATAAGAAACCCACGTCATATTTTATCAAGATCGAAGAACCCAAATCAAGCTACTAGACACACACATCCTAAGATATCAAAATCGGAGAACCCAAACCAGACTGCAGGAGATAGACGTGGTCTTAGAATCATGAAGTGGGCATTGAAATCCTACAGACATCTAAGGATAAACATAATTCCGGTCATTTGTTTAAGATGCATAAAACTTCTCTTGTAATCCTTTTTTTCAAGCTATTGCTTCACAAGAACCACATGATTATTAGTTGTAAATAAAGTCTTTGTATGGTCTACTAGATACAATTTTACATAATAAAATTTGTAGAGACAAGTTGGATCACTCCATGGGGAACTACAACTAAAACAACAAATGTATTTATCTCAACTATAGATTGATTATGCCATACATTGAGCCATATGTGGAGAGAGGCTACAGGACGAGGATGTCTTTAGACATCAAGAACCATCTTCCAAGTCTTGAAACAATTCTTAATACCTCGATATGTCTTATTTTTCTATACTAATTCTAGACATCGATACAGTGCTTGAACCATATCCTAGGTCCACACACATGTTTATACACGCACCTCATAATCTATCTCAGATGAAAGACAGAAATTATTATTACTAACACTCTAAAGTAAACTTTGAAATTTTGGGTGAAAACCATTGCACATTAACCCAAATCATACACATACATGTGCAACACAACAAAGAATATAAGTTACGAATCCTCTTAATAACATTCCTGAATTGAAAGTATTAAAACACAGTGCCAATGCGCACATGTTCTCCTTAACCCACTTTCGCGTTCTTATTATTGTCATATTTTGTGCTTTTTCTCAATGCCAATAGCTGGTGCATCTAACACATCTAGAATAACAAATTCATATTTTATTTTTGGACTTGTTTAAATTAAAAATTTTGCTTCTATCTATTTGGGAAATACAAGTCTTAAATTTATAGTAGAAATATTAAAAACCACTCAAATAAAAAAAATAGTGAATTTCTAAATTCATAAGTTGTTTTGGAAGCTATATACATTTTTAACTCCTTTTTCAGCCAGTGGTTTCTACATGGCTATACATGAATCTACAAATTCAGGATTGAGGGATTCAATTCAATCTCTTAAATGCTATTTCAATTATTTAAAATTAGCCTCATGCTTCCAAATCCCAATTTTTTAATCTACCGTATAAAAAATCGGCACTCATAATAAATGGAGAACCTTTAAAATAAATTATGATCCTAACCACAATATTTTAATCACGAACCAAATTATACTATCCAATAGCTGGTAGGATAACATGCCTCCAAGCAGTCAACAATTACATGGCTATTTCCTCTATCATCCCACTTCCCTACATGCTACAAATTAAGAAAAACTGCCACAAACGGAGAATGAAATAGGTTTTATATTTCACTATAATGGTGTGCATTTTACTTCTCTACTTTCTATCTATAATTTTTTTCACATCTTATGTGATTTTCCTTAATACTTATCACTTTTGATTCCCCAAATATCAATGTGTAAAAGTAAAAAAAAACTTCTAAAAATGTGTACCCTATTACAACCGAAATTGTTCTTAATACTTATCACTTTTAATTCCCCAAATATCAATGTGTAAAAGTAAAAATAAATGCTTCTAAAAATGTGTACCCTATTACAACCAAAATTGCATGAGGTTTCATATTGGTATTTTAATCTTGTACCTTGGAGAATCTTGATGGAATTCGAGGATCTACATTTTCATGCAACTTCTTTTCTTTCTCTGATAAAAATATTTGATGGAGGATGTTCATTTCTCTATGATAAATCATCAGGTTTATGGTCTTTCTATGGTTGAATTCTTCCTAGTAACTTATATTTGATGATGTTGTATTGTTGGTGTCACTAGAAAGGGGGTGTCTACATGGTCCATTTTGGTTGTAGAATGCGTGGTGTGAACTGGGGACATACTTGATACTGAATGGATTTTTGCTTGGCGTGTCATTTAGAAATGCATTCAAAGCTTCTACAATGTAAATTATTTTGAATATTGTTTCATAGAAATGGAGCCATGAAACTCAAATAGATTATAGTAGAGAATAATGGCTACATGTTTTCCTATGGCCTCCCTGATATGAATCTCAAGCTCAATTAAACCTATTCACAAAATACATTGAATTCGAAGTCCTGTGGAAATTATCATAGGTGGTGGAAGATTAGAAGTTGTAGAATTGTTTTATGGTGACAATAGGAAATGCAAGGATGTTATCTATGGAGACAAGGAATGGAGCAATTCCCTATTATCATAATCTTCATCATTTTAAAATGAAAATTTTAGGAATGTGGTTACATTTATGAATAGGTATTACAATGGTGGAGATACCATTCAGAAGACCATTTTCCTTTATGGGTTCTCTAGTTCATCCCTTGGGTCTGTTCTTTGGGTCTCTTCTTCAATAGAACATTTGGGGCATGGGCATGGTGAAAGGCGACAGGTCTCCCTACAGGTATCACTATTCATGTGGAGAATTGCAGCTTCAAGCTCCATAAGGTAGAGAAATTATTATTGATCATTGAGTTTGATGATAATATTTATGTATCTTATCGTGTCTAAAAGTGGTTATGTGAAACAAAACTTATCCTATATAAAATATCACTCTGGCATTAGCATTACAAAATGAAAACTTTGAGCTTGTGGAAAACTTTTGTTATGGGTCAATAATATATGTGAGTCCCTTAAATGTTATAACCTTGAGATGCGAAACAGAGTTTTTAAAAATCACTCAAGAGTATGAAAGAGGAAACATTTGGGAAAGAAGTGAAAATTAAGCTTATATTACATTGCAGTGCAGAATCCAGATAACCTTCAAAATAAAGGTTGATAAATATACCATGTACATGTTTTGGGATCCAAATTTTGGGCATAGTTGAAAGCAAATTATAGGAATGTTTATTATGACTAGTGAAAATGATAAAAAAATATCATGGATTGGTATAGGTTTTATTAGGCTATATTGTACTAGGATCCACCACAAGCCTCAATAAAATTTGACATAGCATAAGTTTAAGCAATTATGTTGTGATTGTACAATAGTTCCAATTTCTATAAAAAAATAGAAAAGTATAACATGAAGACACTTTGAATTTCGCTAATTCAACAAAAAAAAATGTATTTCAAAGCAAAATCCAGAGAGATTTAAAATGTCTATGCTTTGCATGTAACTGGTTGAAGAAACAAAGTTGGAAGTGATGATAAGATCAGGTTGGGTAGGTAGATATGATTGGCCAACATAAACAAATCATGTGTTCATTCAGATAGATATCACCTCATCAAAAACCATGTCAAGTCCATCCACATAAGATAGATTAGTACATGATCAATGCATCTTTAGTACAATGCTTAGCTTTTTCAAGGCCGTTGAGTGGAAATTAACCCATCTTGAACAATAAATTGACAAAGGTTTCTAAATAAGAACTTCTTAAATTTTTAATTAACTCCTAAGTGAAACATTTTTCAAAAAAAGAAGAGGGTTTTTAATTTGTCAATAAACTCTCTAGGTAAATTCGTTTACAAAACAAGGAAGTTGTAATATAAAAGGTTTAACATAAATTTGTACAAATTAAACATGTGAACACAAAGAACATGGAAAATATATTTGAATGATAATAATTTACTGGAAAAAAATCATCTTTGTTTTTCTATTTTCATTTTAGTCATTTTAAAGTTTCCCCTATCTTGAAATAAGGAAAACACCATCCAAATATCCAGAAAACGCTCAAGAACATATTTTGGGGGTGATAATCGAAACATTCCATGAATGCCCCTGTAGAAACTTCCAGAAACAAGAAATTCTTATAAGTACTTCCAGAACATAGAAAGATGCTCATAAAATTACCAATTTCCATGTTTGAAAACTTCTCCACTTCTCTATTTGTTAACAGAAAATCCTCCTAAACTCTGGACCATGTAAAGAGGAATTTAATAGTAGAGTATTAGAATTATTTATTAAGGAAGATCAAAACTCCCATCCAACATTGAATGTTCATAAAACTAACCTTGGGATTCCTTGCGAGAGATGGAAGAATACTATTCCCTTTCACACGGAACATTTCAAATGACACATCTCCACTCTACAGAAAGTTATTCAAAATTATCCCAGTAAGTAGAGGACATGTTAACAAGTCAATACACAGAAAATAAAAAAACCCACTTGTAGCCATGTACCATTGGGGGATTCATTACAAGACTTGCAAGTGTCTAACCAGAAATGTTGGATCAAGGAGTCATGGATTCCACTTTATACAGTTGATGCTTGATATCATTATGAATTCTAGTTACTATTGGTCACCCTACATAGCTAATCAATTACAACTAACACACAGAATGCTCAATATGAATTTTCAACCTAGCAAAGTCTTTTTGTTTCAAAGATAATTATCACAATCTATGCATAAACACTTAAGTAGCTGATTGAATTATTGAAAGCTTAATTTCCCTACCTATCTACTCAGTCAAACTCTTCTCATGGCTAGAGCTAACCTAATTTATCCATCTAAAAATTCAGAAATGCATTTACCCTCCTACAATCATTACTCTCTAACAATTACTGATCTAAAAAGCATTAAGATAGATGTATTCTTGTAGAAAGTAAACTATGAAAATATCAAACTACCAGGACTTAATTAAGATCTGTTTAATCATCTAGGATGAAAATTATAAATAACAGTAAAGAATCACACCACTTGCAATAATAATCTGACTAGTTCAAATAAAATCCAAGAAAGACAAGTAACAAAAATGAACAAGAGTTGAGCTCGACTATAACAACTAATTGGCACACCTTGCATAAAGAGAAACTATCCTACATAGTCTAATGTCACACCACAGAGTTGCATCTAATTTGAAATGCAATCATTAACTATCAAAGGAAAATTCCATCATCAATAATCACTGTTGTAGTTAACTGTAAATGCATCTACTGTAATTCCACATCACACAACAAAACTAATCAAAGCATCTAACTAACTCGGCAATCTCTATGGGAATGTAGGCCCAAACTTTGAATAGAGATGACGTGACTAACATGAATTAAAACCCAGAGATATGAAGAATCCTATTCCTTGTATTACAATGGTGAGTTAGAGTTACATCTCTCTATCATAGCTTACAACATTTAATAATAATCAACCAACCCTAGGCTCAAATTGCCTCCCAATATTTATACATGAATAGGATAATTCTCATCCACTAATATCAGGCAGCCATGAAGATCTACGATATTCAGGATGCCTTGTTACAACGAGCTATTACATACATGAATGAAATTGAATGGAGATATGGAATATAGGGAGTATTGTTGCTCTGGCCTTTAATGGATCAACATAATCAATTGGATGTGAGATACTCTGACTGTTGCAGCTATGCCCTGAGTAATGGCGTGCTTTTGTAGCTACCACGTGGAGAGATAATCATTGTTTCCATTCAGGATATGGAACTAGGACTAAAGAGAGACATCTGGTACCAAATATCGCTTTCTCCTCCAGACTAAGTAGGATGCTACACCTGTGTTCCTCAAGGCTTGGAACTATCTTTATAAAATCAATACATATCATCGCAATTCAAAAGATAGAGTTCTAACCATAACAATCTTAGGAATTAATAGAATAAGACAATAATAAATCATACCTGTAAGGATTTAAGCTCAATTTGAGGAAACACATCTATCTACTGTATGGAAATGAAATGGGACAAGGAAAAATGATATAATTGGTGTGGTAAAAAAGGGGCTATTACAGGACCCAACTATCCAGTTGCATGTCCTCATGCAACAAATTCCACTATTCTGAGTCCGAATATGGACCTCGTTCATGAAGAGAATAAAAATTGTAGGAACTTTCAGGTAGTTCACCCCCATATAGGTATCCATTACAAGCATCCCAATACTTCCAGCGCTGCCTCTCCTCTGCCTTAGTCAGTGTATAATCATCCCTGTATGGATTTGTTGTCCACCATTTAAGTGGAAACTAGTATTTAAGTCCCAACGAGTGAGGTCCATGCTTAGTCATGCAATCAAAATATCCTTCCACCCTCGGGATATCCTGTTTAAAATTTCTGAAACAATAAGGGTCCCTTTTCTTTAAAACTGAAGAAGAAGTTTGCCACATGTGCTTACTTCCTTCCAAGGAAAGATGTTCTTGTTTGGAGATCTTATCAACATAGGTGGAGATAAAATTTTCTTGCAGTTCCCTCAAATAATGAGTATTCATAGGATATATGAGCCTCCTTTGTAATGTCCCTTTTTATATTTTTTATTACAATGACCGATTTTTCACTTTTTTCCCTATTTTGACCTTTGACTAGTTTTGGTGCCTAGGTCTCCAAATTGGACCAAATGCTCAAAAATATTTTGAGAAGGTATATGAATGATATTAATACTTGAATATTATTTTTAGGGGTGATTTATGACCCTACAAATTCTTCTGAAAACTTTTTTAATATTCTGGCCAAGGTAGGAGTTTTCACTAGCAAATTGGGGTTCCAATTCCCCCAGGGTAATGCTGAAAATGGATTTCCAAATGCTCCCGAAAACACTCAAATTTATGAAAATAGGAAGAGTATGTTTAAGGGAAATTAATAATTTATCATGTGCATAATTATTCAGTTTATAAATTCTGTTATAACCCTCTCCCAAACAGCTACAAAATCACTAGTTCGACCCTTGGGGAAATGTCACCAAATCTTCTCCAAATGAAAATAAACTAAGTAAGATGACTTAAAATGCTTAATTTATGGATATTAAACTTGCAATAATAATAAATGGAATTCCATTCATCATAAATATATCATAGAAACATTATTTCATTCGAAATCATCAGCATTACAATGGCATACATCAATATAGTGGGGAAATGGTCATTGTTTGCTCATTAATAATCAATTTTACATAAAACCATTTGGTATTTAGACATGATACTTTTTGAATATGAATAAAATAGTATATCAATATTATTAAAATTAAAATGGACCATGATAATCTCTCCCAAAGAGTACAATAGGTCACCCAAAGCGCAATCCCTCCATGAGCATGAATATGCAATTAAGAGTCGAAATGGTTAAGAGAATGTGTTGCACTTGAAGAAACCACAATATGATCTGTATATTACACCTGAAAATGCAAAATTCATTAAATATCCATGAAATACATGAATGGCCTCTCCAAATACCAACTTTTATGGGAATATTCCACCCTCGAAATTGGCTAAGGAAAGAAACTAGTCATCCACTAGTTCTCTCTCTTCACAAATGAAAATTTATCAAATGATAAAAATCCCTTCTCTTGGCTGATCCATTTATTTAATAAACATCATTAGCCTTATAAGGTTACCAATCCATCCATAAAATCAATCCAATTCTAATTAGGGTGTGTGCTCAAGATTTTCCATGTGTCCTCCCTTCCCTATCCTTCCATCTTCCCCCAATTCGAGTAGGGACCCATTGAGATTCCCAAAATCACATGAGAACAATATTGGATGCTATATTTAGGGATGACATTTCATAATGGTCATATTTCATCCTTCATGTCTGCAATATGTCATAAATGTCATAACATCTTCATCATTGGTGTCATAGATGTTGTAGATGTTAGGGAATCTAGCCCAAGTGTCCAAGAAGCTCCCATTTGACTCTTCCTCTCCCATGTAAGTTAAATTTCCTTCCATATTCTACCTATGATGCATATGGACAAGTGTATTATCCTTCTAACTCATCCAAGAACATTAGGCTTCCCATGGATTCAAAATTTCAAGAGGACGATGCCATGTGGCACATAAATTCTAGCTTGTGTGGGCCCTATAATATCCATGCTCCATTGCCACTTTAATATTATCTTATATTTATTTAATTAGATCCATTATTAAATATTTATTCCATTATAATTTCTGAACATCATCTATTATCTCCCTTATTATAATTCCAAATGTATCCATCCAACCTAGGAAACTAGTAGGATTGATGGAATTGTCTTGCTATGCAATTATTTGAAATGGGGACATTACAGTCCTCCCCACCGAAGATTTATTGTCCTCAATAAATTTCATATTTGGATGCTGCAAAATCTTCATATTCCTAAGTGTCATCCTCATTTGGTACTCTTTCCCTTGCACCAAGTACTCTCTTATGGTTTTGCTCATTGATTTTCTTTAGCTGCAACTTGAGTAGTGGCACTCATGTACTACAATTTTGTGTTCCCAAATGTAAAGAGATGTGGATTATGCATATTGATATATCCTGTAACATCACCACTAACACCAAAAGTATTAGTCAAATACATAAAAACCAAATTTGTGCAAATAAGCTTTACCTCCATATTTTGGAAACATTTTCTGAACTTTCACCCCTTTTTGCTTCTGTATAATTATTTGAAGTTGGTGTTGAGTTACCAAACTTTGATTTTCTTCATATTCCAAGAAAATTTCATAGAGTAACCACCATGCTTGTTGATGCACTACTATTTTTACAATCATATTATCAAGTGGTGAATAAATCTCCAATGTTGCTTGTTGCCCCCACAATTGAAACCAATGAGACCAAAAATGATCCCAGGGTCCCATATAATCCTGATACATGCATGGTGTGAAATTTCTATGATGGAATTCCATGAAAACCAAGCATGTTAAAATTAAATCCATCTCTCAAAAGGTATCCCACATAGGAAACTAGAACATTGATCTGCAAAGATGAGCTCAAATAATTGAAGGTTGGATTTCTTTCTCAAACCAACAACCAAACTGCTACTCCCAGTGAGATGAAACCAAGTAATTCCAGGATCCCATTTCTGGTATTTCACCCTTCAAAACATCATGAGTACAAAATATAGGTCAATAAATTACATAGCAACATCATACAAATGTACATCAAGAATTTACCCCATCAAATATTCATGAAAGTGATTGTACATCCAAGTAAGTAGATCACCATGTGGCCCATACACACAAGCATCAAGTATTATATCATATCTTCCCCAATGACATAGGTGAGGATCCCATGTTACATAATTCTGCTCCAAAAATATATAATGTGCATAAATATAATCAGCCATGTGTTCTTTCATCCAAGGAGTGAATGAAGAACCTCCACCAAAATCTGAACCAAATAAGGAGTAAAGAAAACATGAAGACTTCAAGTGGATCAAAGAAGTCTCATCAATACACACATTAATATGTATATCATAATGATATAACATAGGATGTTTCTGCCAATCATAATTTTCTTCAATCATATATCTCTTCACCCAAGTGTGGGATGAAGTTCCTCCAACATCAAATAGACTAGGAAAGGAGAAAGGAAAATCATAAGTCTCCAAGTGACTCAAGTGAACATCATAGGTGCATCCATGCAGATGTGTATCATCGTAATTTAAAAATGGATTCTACTGAAAATGTAAATAATATAGTTATATAATCATTTCATAATAAAAAGGAGAGATATAAAGTCCATACTCTTCATGAGGCACCATAAAAAAGAAACCTTTCACCCATACTTCATTAGGATGAATGTTGCAAAATTTGGAAGTGTAGGATGTAGGAGAAAGAACCAACTTACCCAAAGGATTAGAAAGTTAAAAATGTTCATCATGTGAAGGATCCATAAGGGTAGGAACATGCACCTCCATCAAAAATGAAAAAATTTCCCCATAGGTTGGTTCCAAGGTAGTGGAATCATGCACTTCTTCAAAAAGTGTGCACCCATCTTCAAGAGGCAACTCGAGTCCTCTTCCACCACACATAGTGACTATTTCTCATCAATATCATCTTCAAACACATCAAGAACCTGTAATTTTTCATGTTTTTCATGATCCATCATGTCATGAGAATCCTCTAACCAAGCTACCATATGACAATCTAAAATATAGGAGGAAGAACAAGTATCTCGCAACCTCTCAAGAAGTTGCTCAATTTGAATTTTTAGCTTATGCATATCCTCATTATTATTCAAGTATGCTTCATGTAACCATTCAGTAAGCTCAACCAGATTGTTTCTATCAAAAATAAAAGACATGAAATTACCTTCAATGTTGTACATTTCTCTTTGAATCTTCTCCACGTCTTCAAGGAGGGATGGATCCTCCAATGAATAAATTTTCCAAAAAGAATTTGACACCATTGATTTAGTTTCATGGAGTATTCTAATGTCCTCATGGATATCTATTTCACTCATATTCAAAGATCCTTCAAGAAAAAGAGGTTCTTGTTGAGGAATCTCCTCTTCTTCTTTCTTCTTGATTTGATCAACTTCTTGAAGCTCAAGTGGTGATGGGGAATTTGACCTTGGTTCTTCATTAGATGCTACAATTTATTCATATTTATGCTCATTAGAAATTTTTCTTGCAGAAAAACTTTTATATATGATCTCTATGTCACCAACATAGAGTTGTGAGAACCCATTAGTAGGTACTCCTTCACAGTTCAAGCGTCCATCAATAGATTCCCTTTGGTCCATGTCCAAAGTAGAATGTGTTTCAGAATGATATTCAATAGTTTCAAGGTACTATGATTCATTATAATGTGATGTTTCCTCATATTTTTCAAAGTCACTTGGTAGTGACTTTCGATCCTCATAATGTAATTCTTTTTCTGTTTCACCGCCCGCACAACTTGGTGGCTCCTTGGTCTCCTCCATACTTGTGCATTGCTGCTTATTCCTTAATGAATTCACATTTGAATTATATTTTCTAAATTCATTAAACCAATAATAAAATTATTCAAAATTAATGGTATTATGTGTCTCTCACTTCTACTAGCCCCTTATGCCAGCTTACCCCTAAGTTAGCCAGCCATCAATTCGAATCCTTGCATAAGTTGCTTGGTCTTATATTCAAAATATGACTTCAGCCATTTCTTAAATTAATATATATCATCAATAAATTCAATAGGTTCCAATACTATGCTCTAATACCACTGTAATGTCCCTTTTTAGATTTTTTATTACAATGACCAATTTTTCACTTTTTCCCCTAATTCGAGCTTTGAGTAGTTTTGATGTCTAGGTCTCCAAATTGGCCCAAATTCTCCCAAATATTATGAGAAGGTATATGAATGATATTAATACTTGAATATTATTTTCAGGGATGATTTATGACCCTCCAAATACTCTTGCAAACTTGTTTAATATTCTGGATAAGGTAGGAGTTTTCATTAGCAAATTGGGGTTCCAATTCCCTGAAGGTAAATGCTGAAAATGGATTTCCAAATGCTCCAAAACCCACTCGAATTTATGAAAAGAGGAAGAGGATGTTTAAGGTACATTATTAATATCTCAATTGAATAATTATTTAGTTTATAAATGTTGTTATAACCCTCTCCCAAACAGCTACAAAATCACTAGTTCAACCCTTGGGGAAATGACACCAAATCTTCTCCAAATGCAAATAAACTGAGTAAGATGACTCAAAATGCTTACGTTCTGGATATGAAACCTGTAATAATCATAAATTTCAGTCCATTCATCATAAATATATCAGATAAACATTCTTTCATTCAAAATCATCAACATTACAATGGCATACATCAATATAGTGGGGAAATGGTCATTGTTTGCTCATTAATAATCAGTTTTACATACAATAATTTGGTATTCCAACCTCATAATTTCTAAAATATAAATAAAATATTATATTAATATTATTACAATCAGAAATTGACCATGAGAAGCTCTCCCAAAGAGTACAATAGCTGACCTAAAGCGCAATCCCTCCATGAGCATGAATATGCAATAAATAATGGAAATGGTTGAGAGAATGTGTTGCACTTGAAGAAAAAATGAGATGATATGTAGATTAAACCTGAAAATATATACTCCATTAAATATCCATGAAATATATGAGTTTCCTCTCCAAACACCAACTTGGATGGGAATCTTTCACCCTCAAAATTGGCTAAGGCAATAAACTAGTCATCCACTAACTCTCTCTCTTTTCACAAATGGAAATTTCTCAAATGATCAAAATCCCTTCTCTTGGTTGATCCATGTATTTTATAAACATTCTTAGCCTTCTATGGTTACAAATCCATCCAGAAACTCAATCCAAATCGAATTAGGGTGTGTGCTCAAGATTTTCGATGTGTCCTCCCTTCCCTAGCCTTCCATCTTCCCCCAATTCGCATAGGGACCCATTGAGATTCCCAAAATAACATGATCACCCTATTGGATGCTATATTTAGGGGTTACATGTCATAATGGTCATATGTCAGCCTTCAGGTCTGAAATATGTCATAAATTTCATAGCATCTTCATCATTGGTGTCATAGATGTTAGGGAATCTAGGCCAAGTGTCCAAGAAGATCCCATTTGACTCTTCCTCTCCGATGTAAGTTAAATTTTCTTCCAAATTATACCTATTATGCATATGGACAAGTGTATTATCCTTGTAACTCATCCAAGAACATTAGGAATCCCATGGACTCGAAATTGCAAGAGGAGGATGCCATGTGGCACAAAAATTCTAGCTTTTCTGGGCCCCATAATCTCCACGTGTCTCCATTATCCATTGCCACTTAATTTTTCTCTTGTATTTATTTAATTATATCCATTATTAAATATTTATTCCATTCTACTGTCTGAACATGATCTATTAGCTCCCTTATTAACATTCCAAATGTATCCGTCCAACCTAGGAAACTAGTAGGATTGATGGAATTGTCTTGCTATGCAATTATTTAAAATGGGGACATTACAGTCCTCCCCACCCAACATTTATTGTCCTAAAGAAATTTCATATTTGGATGCTGAAAAATATTCACATTCCCAAGTGGCATCCTCATTTGGTACTCCTTCCTTCGCACCAAGTCCTCTCTTATAGTTGTACTCATTGATTTTCTTTAGCTACAACTTGAGTAGTGGCACTCATGTACTACAATTTTGTGTTCCCAAATGTAAAGAGATATGGATTATGCATATTGATATATCCTGTAACATAACCAATAACAACAAAAGGATTAGTCAAATCCATAAAACCCAAATTTTGTGCAAATAAGCTTTACCTCCATATTTTGGAAACCTTTTCAGAACTTTCACCACTTTTTGCTTCTCTATAATTCTTTGAAGTTGGTGTTGAGTTACCAAAATTTGAGTTTCTTAATATTCAAATAAAATTTCAGAGAGGAACCACCAAGCTTGTTTCTACACTACTCTAATTACAATCATAATATCAAGTGGTGAATAAATCTCCAATATTGATTGTTGCCCCCACATTTGAAACCAATGAGACCACAAATGATCCCAGTGTCCCATATGATCCTGATACATGCATGGTGTGAAATTTCTATGATGGAATTCCATGAAAACCAAGCATGTGAAAATTTAATCCATTTCTCAAAATGTCTCCCACATAGGAAACTGGAACATTGATCTGCAAAGATGAACTCAAATAACTGAAGGTTGGTTTTCTTTCTCAAACCAACAACCAAATTGCTACTCCAAGTGAGATGAAACCAAGCAATTCCAGGATCCCATTGCTGGTATTGCACCCTTCCAAACATCATGAGTATAAAATATAGATCATGAAAGTACATAAAAAAATCATACAAATTTACATCAAGAAGGTATCTCATCAAAGAATCATGAAAGTGCTTGCACATCCAAGTAAGTAGATCACCATGTGGTCCATACACACAAGCATCAAGTATTATATCATATCTTCCCCAATGACATAGGTGAGGATCCCATGTCCCATAATTATGCTCCAAAAATATATGATGCACATAAATATAATCAGCCATGTGGTATTTCATCCAAGGAGTGAATGAAGAACTTCCACCAAAATCTGAACCAAATAAGGAGTAAAGAAAACATGAATATTTCAAGTGTATCAATTAAGTCTCATCAATACACCCATGAATATGTATATCATCATGATATAATAGAGGATGTTACTGCCAACAAAAAATTTCTTCAATCATATATCTCTTCACCCAAGTGTGGGATGAAGTTCCTCCAACATCAAATAGACTAGGAAAGGATCAAGGAAAATCATGAGTCTCTAAGTGACTCAAGTGAACATCATAGGTGCATCCATGTAGATGTGTATCATCATAATGTAACAATGGATGCTGCTACAAATGTAAATAATATGGTTCTCTAATCATGTAATAATAAAAAGGAGAGATAGAAATTCCATACTCTTCATGAGGAACCATAAAAAAGAAACTTTTCACCCATACTTCATTAGGATGAATGCTACAAAATTTGGAAGTGTAGAATGTAGGAGAAAGAACCAAATCACCCAGAGGATTATAAAGTGAAAAAATTTCATCATGTGACGACTCCATAAGGGTAGGAATGTGCACCTCCCTCAAAAATGTAAAAATTTCTCCATAGGTTAGTTCCAAGGTAGTGGAATCATGCACTTCTTCAAAAAGTGTGCACCCATCTTCAAGAGGCAACTCGAATTCCTCTTCCACCAAAACTAGTGATTGGATCTCATCAATATCATCTTCAAACAAATCAATAACTTGCAATTTTTAATTTTTCTCATGATCCATCATGTCATGAGAATCCTCCAAGCAACCTACCATATGACAATCTGAAACATAGGAGGAAGAACAAGTATCTTGCAACCTCTCAAGAAGTTTCTCATTTTGAATTTTGAACTTATGAATATCCTAATTATTATTCAAGTATGCTTCATGTAACCATTCATTAATCTCAACCAAATTGTTTCTATAAAAAACAAATACATGAAATTACCTTCAGTGTTGCACATTGCTCTTTGAATCTTCTCCATGTCTTCAAGGAAGGATGGCTCCTCCAATGAAGAAATTTTCCAACAAGAATTTCACACCATTGATTTATAATGCATATGGAAAAGTGTACAAGTGTATTAGCCTTCTAAATCATCCAACAACATTAGACTTCCCATCGATTTGAAAAATCAAGAGGAGGATGCCATGTGGCACATAAATTTTAACTTGTGTGGGCCCCATAATATCCATGTGTCTCCATGCTCCATTGCCACTTAAATTTTCTCTTGTATTTATTTAATTAGCTCCATTATTAAATATTTATTCCATTCTAATGTCTGAACATCATCTATTATCTCCCTTATTAAAATTCCAAATGTATCCATCCAACCTAGGAAACTAGTAGGATTGATGGAATTGTCCTGCTATGCAATTATTTAAAATGGGGACATTACATCCTTCCATGGAGCATAAGGAGAAGACGAGGAGATTGAGGTTCACTCCTAATCCACAGATTGGAGCTGATCTCATTGTGAGGTATTGTATGAAAATCAATTTTCCACTGTACATGATTATTAACAAAAGAGGAAAAGGCTCTCAACTGAACATCTCACAAATAAGGAGCAGGGCTAGAGAAAATGTCCATGGGACAAGCCATATCATGCAAATAAATTTCACAAAATAGGTTATGTTCAGTGAAAATTCTCTCAGCAAAGGTCTCCAAGAACTGGGAAGAGGGTGTCAACTGATAAGGTCTTCCTTCCTTTAGGGATTTTAATTTAAACAGGGTCATTTGTTCATACAAGAACATTGGATAGGAGGGAGACGGAGCTATAAAGATCATTAATTCCCGAGAGAGAGAGTACATTTAATATTTTCCTTTCTACATGGATTTGAATTTCTTCAATTCCTTCAATTATTTTTGCACCTCCTCGCACCAAAATATTTGAAAAGTTATCTCCTCTACCCATTTATCCCTTAATTATTTGATAGTCCTCCTATATTCACAAAGGGGAACCATCCCTTCTTGACATCGATCAGTATGATATTTCCACTTATTCACTTCCATCTTCAACAGTGAGAGCTCTGCATGTTTCTCATCATCATAATCTGAATCAACAATTTCTTGAGAAATTTGCATCCTTACCTTGTCACTAGATGTCTCATCCTTCTCACCTTGTATTGACACTATAACAACTTCCTCTTCCATCAGTGTTGTAGGGGCCTCTATCTATGTGGCTGCTTCAACAAACAATTTTGGGAATGATGGTTCTTGTGTGAAAATTCTCTTCCATTAGTGTTGCAGCAGCCTCTATCTATGTGGATTCCTCAACAAATAATTTTGGGAATTCTAGTTCTTGTGTGACAACATCCCTCTTCTAAATCCCATCCCGAAAAAATTTAGTCTGTGTTTCACTCTTGACAGATAATTTTGGGGATGCTTATTCTTGTGTAAAAACATCCTCCTTATGTGATTCAACCATGGCAACTTCATTTTGAGTTTCATATTCAACAAACATTTTTAAAGATGTTGGTTCTTGTGTAACAACATCTTCTTCTTGAGTCTCAAACTCGGCATATTTTATCTGAGTTGCAGTTTCAACAAGCAACTCTAAGGGTGTTGGTTCTTGTGTGACAGGCTCCTGTTTTTCAAATTCTTCCAATTGCTGAGGCTTCTCTTGAGTTACTTCAATGTCTCCTGAAAAATGAGACTAATCCAAGAATACTTCAGTATCCCCTGATGGCTGGGATTGGATTTTTTCATCTTCTCTTAATTCCAGGTCAGGGATTATGTCAATTTCTGGCTCATTTTCATCCTTTTGCTTTACTGCAGGGTACTTATTTTCCTTCTTCATTTTCCTGTGAATATTTTTGTGCAACAAATGCCTGCACTGTGACCCTATATCTTGACTAGTTAAAAATTTCACCATACTCTGCACACACCACTTTTTCCTGTTCTTCGCTTCCCTCAATAAGAGGAGAACCCTCATGATTTGTAGCCTCCACCAATGTATTCAGTATTTTCTCTACCTTTTTTTTACATGCTTCTTTCTAATTCTCCAATTCCCTCTGAAGCATTTGAACTTCCTATTTTAGAAGGCAATTCTCATACAAAAGACCCTCAATTTGATGTTCTTCTCTAGCAGGTTCTTGTGGAACAGCGTTTGATCTGGGTGTCAGAATGGGAAATTCAATATTTGCTTCAATGTTTTCCCATTTTACCTGCACCACTTCTACCATTGTGATAGACCTGGTTCTCCTTTTCTTTGCCTGCCATGATGACTAACCTTCTTCTTTTGGTCTTCTTCTTCTTCTGTGTGGTACAGGGGTTTCTAATTCTACAACTGGTATAGAAGGAATATTTCCTATTCCATCATGTTCCCTTGTTTCTGCCATCAAAATTTCTTCTTCAATAAATTTCCCCCCAACTCAAGGGAAGATTCAATGTTAAATATCTCCACATCCTCTTCTTCCATTGTAACTTCCACACCCTCATATTCCACTGTTTCAGCATCTAATGCTGCTTTAGTCTCAACTTCTATTGAGGAAAAACATCAAACAATTTTATAGCATATATCCAATGATTTAATTGTCAACCTGGAGAGAGCATAAACTTGTGAGGTACAGAAAAATATATGCAAGGGCAGAGTATTGCTAACCTATTCTACAACTGAAATTGAATCTAAGTTATGAAAACAAGAAATTGTATGAAAGTAAATTTAATTGCAGAAAACATGAAATTGCATAAATTAACTTGATAAATAAAGATTGAAATTGTATGAAATAAACTGATTGAAAATAATCAACATTAACTTGTGACCGCACATAAAAATCAATACTATCAATTCATAAGAAAGAAATAACTGAAAATATGCATTAACAATTCATAAGAAAAGAACTCAAAATTAACACGAGAGAATCAAAGGATTTTCATTAAGCATCATCTTCATTACATAACAATGAAAAATCTATTCTATGACTAACTCTAAACTATTCTCTACTTCCAAACCACTGGAGAGATCTCCAACAAAATGAGGAGAGAGCCCTCCTATTTATACATGAATTCAAGATAACTAATCATAATTATAGATCCACTATTCCCTCAACTTATCCCTAAAAATCCTCAACAAATCTACAACTCATCCCTTCAAATCCTCCATGATATCTTGGATAAGATATTCCATCTCCACATTTCCATGATCTTCTCCTTGAAATTAGCCCACATCTTGAGGATGAAATTCGAATTTGAGGCTAGGTGGTCACTTTTGAGCTTATTAAAGTCTTCAAATACACCTGTAAGCATCACCAAACTCATCCAACTTTAAAGTATAATGAAAATATGTATTTTTCTCAATAATTAACCACAATTTAACTCAAAATACTCAAAAATAAATGATTTGGAAAATAACAAGGTAACCCATATTTAGTCATGAAAATGATGGATATTAATGGTTTTATGGAAGGATAAAATAGGAATAAGGTGATAAATGGTATGTGAAAGATGAATAAAATGTGGTATTTTTGCGGCTCAACATTCCCCCCAACTTGACTGGTTGCATGTCCTCATGCAACTATGCATTGATTCTCTTTAAAACTTTTGGATTTGTAGTTGAGGCTTTACATGATGATGGTATGTAACAGTAAATCATTCTAGGATTTGAAATGCATGAGTGGTAGGAATTTTCCTTATGATTGGTTCTTGTGTGACAACCATAAGTGTAACAAATGTTGGTTCTTGTGTTAACAACATTCGCTTACTACAAAACTCGATGGTACAATTTTTACCATGTGAATAAATGTGTCAATGTCAAACATGGAAAGAAGTCATTGGATTACCAACCATTGATGAATGCCGTTAACCAATGTGAGGCAATCTCAACATTGATGTCAATGAGTGCCAAGGTACCTAAGTACATCTTGCGAAGTGCGAATAGATGAGCTGATGTCGAGCCATTTGCAAGATCTAATGATCAAGGGAAATTGATGTATTACCATGATTGTCAGCGAGAGAACTTGCCATTAAGGTATGCAAGCCTCAAGGTACTAAAAATGAACTCTAGTCTCTATCCCAGATAATGTGCTGAGGTCGATGGGGCAATACTTGTTGAAAGGTGGGCCTTAATGAATCCCACATTAGTCAACATGAGTTGTACATAATGAGTGGTAGGACTATAGACGAAAAATCTCACTGTCAAACAGTTTTTATGTCAGGGATAACAAAGCAATGTAGTCATGGAAAGGAAGCTGAATGGTTTTATTCATAAGGAAAAAGATAAACTAAAGATGGGGAAAAATGCGTGCCACTCAGAAAGGTAGACATGCGGGAAGTCATGATATATAAGGTAGTGAAAATGTAGACTCTGACATGGATGACGAGTAATCTTGGAAGTAAAAATGGTAAGTAGTCATGACATGACATAACTGGTTTCTGAAAAGCTTCTTTGTGGCAACAAAATGTCATGACATACATAGTGGAAACTCAACTTCTTCAAGCTTTAACTGGAACATTTTTTTGAAAATTTTCTGCAATTTTGGAAATCACTTCTGCGCGCCATTCGTTCGTCTTTAAATCTACAAAAGGTTAGCATTTTCCTGCAACAAACTTGTGAGAGCATTGAAAATATAGGAAAATATGTGCTTAACAAAAAGTTAAAGAGAATAAATAAAATTCTCTTATACCTGAAAGTAGAAACCCTTCTTGTCAAAACCTTTTTTTGAGTGACTTGCAAAGGCAAGTTACCGCAATAATCATAAAATTTGAGAAGATTCCAAGTTCATTTATGATTTTATTTGTTACCTAATACTTTTTATTTATATGTTTTTATTCCAAGTTCATTTATTTTTTATTTTTTATATGTGTAATGTTATCATAACCGTTTTATTATTTCTGAAGCGATTTTGTATATGTATTTTAAAAAATCAAATTTTTACGTGCTTTTATGTATATAGATACTAATGTAAGCTTTATTATGTTAATGTGTTTTTTAACGTTTTTAATTGTTTTTCAATAAAAACAAAAAGAAGTTGGAACATAAATGATTGAGCATACGTTTTTATATAATGATTGAGTGACAGATAGAGAGGGTCAACCCCTCTAAAAGAAAACTATCTTAATGATCTAGAGTAGAGAAGAGTATGCAAACAAGCGATTTTTTTAGGATAAATTTAGCAGTTTCAAACAAACACCTACCTCACCCAAATGGAAGATGTGCTAGGTCCCACTGTGAAAAATAAAAATTAAGAAGAAGGTTTAGTCGCGACAGCAACTGCCTTCGATTTCAAAGATGCATATTAATTTTATTATTTTATGTTTTGTTTAGATTATTTTTTATGTTTATATTTTGTTTATTTTCCAAGTGTTTTTTTGTTTTTTTAACAAAAAGAACAAATGAAATATTTGTTCTTTTTATAAATATTATACACTAATTTAAGTTTTATTTAACCAAAATAAAGTATTTTTTGTTTTTGTAACTTTTATGTTTACCAAAATTTATTATTTATTTATTTTTATGTATTTTAATATTTTTTAATTATTTTATATATATATATGCAAAATAAAAATTATGCTAATTTATAAATATTAACTATATACATAATAAATTATATTAATCCAATTTTTATAGCATAGTAAAAACAAATCTATTTTTTTTAATATTATATTAATGTTTTTTATTTTATTTTTATTATTAATTTTAATAAAATAACAACACAAGATATATATATATATA
>LPNX010444557.1:71415-94644 GCA_001517045.1 Pseudotsuga menziesii
AACGTTTTTATAGATATCTGATCTAACGCGAAATATATTGCGGAGTATAATCTTTCAGACATAACAGATACTTCAGAATTACTTGGTTGCTTCGAGCAATATGATGCAATATGATGCTTTTCGAGCAATACTATCGTCCAGGTTCATAATTATCTGGAAGAGCTTTGTGCAACGTGTTTAGGAGCTCCTGCAACGTTATTATCAGCCGAGGATAGCAAAAATGTTGTCAAGAATTTGCTTGGTAAATGGGCTTCATTTCAAAACTCTATCAATAGTCAATGCATTGTTTCGGTGCCTTGTTCCACAACTTTTAATAAACATATAAACATTCAATCAATTAATCATTTGGCAATAGGATTGTTAAGAAATATTGTGGAGCACTTAAAACATATTGCCAAATCAACTGGGATATCAATATCATGGTCCGATTTAGATATTGAAAAATCATAAAAATACTGGGACACCTTGAAAAAACTTTGGACATTAATGGAATTGCTTGACATTTTGAGTGGGTCAATGGAGGTTTGATCAAGGCTCTAGAGCATGGAGAATGGGTTGTGGTTGATAATGCAAATATTTGCAATCTAATTATTCTTGATCGGCTTAACTCATTGCTTGAACCAAGTGGTTTGATTATAGTAAATGAGTGTGGACTTGTAAATGGGGAACCAATGGAAGTTTATGCTCATCCCAAATTTTGAACGTTCCTTACGGTTGATCCAAGTCATGGGGAAGTGTCAAGAGTTATCCAATCAAATGCAGTGACGTAGTGAACAATCGATCCAATCAGATATTGTCTACTCAAAGCTGCATTATGTTTTTAATTGGATTGACAATCCGTTAAAATAAACGAGACAAATATTATTAGTGAAGGCTTGACACATTTTTAATTATGATAAGTGAAGATTGGAGACTTCGGAATTTACTTACTCAAAATTTTTTATTACAATTTTTTTGTCCTAAAATATATATGAG
Organism: Pseudotsuga menziesii; assembly: GCA_001517045.1. Taxonomy (NCBI): domain Eukaryota; kingdom Viridiplantae; phylum Streptophyta; class Pinopsida; order Pinales; family Pinaceae; genus Pseudotsuga; species Pseudotsuga menziesii. Next base: position 72,391 of record LPNX010444557.1, read on the forward strand.
TTGTGACCTTATTTATAAAACAATATGAAAGGTTAACAACCATTTGTCACATGCACATCAGAGAGTGAAGCTAAAAATCAAAGACAAATCCATTGTCGATCATAACTATGGTTTATAAAATTATTTACAGTGTATTTTTCCAAATCATCCTCACAAATTCCTCATAGTCAACTGCGATTTGGTCATGTGAACAGAAATTCAAAAAGAAAACAAGGGCTAGTCTGGCGAACTAGAATTCACCTAGTGTTTTTCGGATTCTTTTTCAAGAGGCAATTTATTCTTTTACTTTTGCGAACCAATGCAGGATTTATTATTGTAGGTTTTCGAAACGATGGAGGAGCTTGATGATAGACAAGAGGTGATTCTAGTTTTGACACGAGGTAGGTTAGTTCCATTCAAAAGTGTCAACTCATAGAGAATAGATACAATAGATGAACCAGATCAAGGCTGAGAGAGAGTAGGTTCCAAAGGCTAGTCCCACTGAAGGCTGAGTAAGGCATCGTAGATATGGAGTTCATTCAAATTTCCATGCAATAAATGAGGGCATCACAATATCGCCCAATGTCATGTCATCAATAAAGGGAGGTATTTTGAAAGATATAAATGTACTGATTGAATCACATCAATTAGAATAGGTGGAAAAAGGTACACCTGTGTGACTCAAGATGATTTTCGTCGCTCTTTATATAGCTCCACAAAAATTTCTACAACAAATCCAAGCGCAGACACAGATGCATAGATAGTAACTCATCCCATCCCCTCTAAAAAGGCAAATTAGTACGGGATCTATCTAGATATGAAATAGGATAATCTTAAACTAAAGCAGCGTGTTATGGCTTTCGAACTGGCTCAGATGCTTCCTGTGCTCCTGGGTGTTTGATATGGTGAACAGTGATGCCCCTTTCATGAATGGTCTCCTGGGAATGATACCTAAGGAAGATCCCACCCGCTCACCAGACAGCAGATACGAGGGCGTTTCCTATGGGAGCCTATTAATTTACATCTTAATCCCCAAATCTCTATCATCTGGGTATCTAAACTGGAGTTTTAGAGATGCACACATATATAAATTTGACTTACCTTGATTGATTGATTGACAGACCTTCATATATGATTATCAACGTAGATACGTTGTTCTACAATTTGAAATGAAATATGATCATCGCTATCCATGTTTGTTCAGTTGGCAGCAAAACCATCATCCTACGAGACCGGCGTTAATTTGTTGCTAAAGGTATCAAATCACAGAGGAGATAACTATGAAATAATAAATCTGACGCGTGGGGAAAATCGTTGCACCCAAATCGGAATAATGAGCGTTAGAATCAATGGCACGATATCTACAACTGGTCATTAGCCATCCAGAAAGGAAGGTAAAGGATCTCATAATCATAGCGACGATATCCTTCTCTCCATGCTAAGTGCAAGAATTTGTATGATTTGTTAAACTATTAATTGGCTGCAGTTAAGGATTTTAATGTGTTAGTTCTGGTTAAGGAGGTAGGTGTTAACTTCGAATCCTACCAACTTCAACGACTTCAACGTGAATTACAATCATCAATTAGGAGTATTTATGACAGCGAATGTGTTCATCAAAATTTCAATCGTTGGTCAATCATCCAAAACCCTACATGAGCGGAATATCCTCTATCAAGTGGAGAAGGAAAATATATATCCTACAGGGGTGCTATCACCCTGAATCACTTCAAATCAGCTCAGAGGAATCCAAGGGCCAGTTTTGCAAAAATGCAATATTTCATTTTCAGTCTTGATTTTTAATTGTTTTAATCAGTTTTGCGGGGTTTGCAAGTATGAAGTTTGGCTGGACGAAAAATACATGTGCGCGCTGCTAGGTTTGTGTTTTCTTTTATTAGTTTCTCTAATGTTCTAATTTTTTTGTTTACAGGATTGTTTAAGTAAAAGGTGGAATGAACAGATTGAAAGATGGGCTAAAGGAATAGGCTAAAGAATGGGTCGTTCGATCTGCTATTTAAATTTTTTATTTATTTTATATATATATATATATAGAAAATGTTTAATAATTTTTTTAATGTTTAGTTTTAAAATGTTTACTGTTTTATAAGCCTAGCTAATTTTTTTACAATTTATTTCCAAATTTTTTTTTTTTAAATAAAACTAACATGATATATATATCTCCTAGATGCGAACTAGATTTAGTAAAACTTTTATTTGATTTAGATTTATTTTTTTATTTTTTTAAAAAACTAGAACAAACAAAGGAACATATTGAAACTAAAACAAAAACTATATAGATTTTTATTATTATTTTTTATTTGCTTATTTTATTTTCTAATTGTTCATTAAAAGAAACTAATCCCTAATGTATTTTTTTATTCCTATTATGACTTAAAAATTATTTAAATAAACATGAAAGTTGAATGAAAAGAAATCAAAATTTCAGTTGTTTTTTTTCATAAATATTTTTAAATTTGAAGGATTAAAACTATTTTTTATTCCTAACAAAATTAAAAACAAAATAGTAAATAAGACAAAAATAAAAAATTTAGTAAACAAAAACATTAAAGAAAATTAAAGCATCCTACATGCTAATTTTGAATCAAAAAAATAAAAACTAAATTCTACCTACTTTACTTTAATTGGAATTTTCAATCATTTAAGTGTAATGAAATTTCTAGTGGAACCATACATGTAAAAGTAGTAAAAGAATGTTTACATACAATTTTGCAAAATGAAACCTAATGTATTCAAAAGTATGCAGAATTAAGGATTGTAAATGTAAATCAAAGTAAAAACAAAAACAACATTTATCTAACCCAACACTTACTTGGAACCATTGTTTGATGCCGCTTTAATTATGATTATCACCCGAGATCCCTTCTTCATCCTCTTCAATCTCCAGTTCAAACATGTGTTCTTCATCTGATACACATTATTCTTCAAATGTTGATTCTTCGTTGTTTGCTTCAGGAAAAGGGGTTTCATCCTTGATTGATGTCAAGATCTCCTCTTCTTGAGAAGAGGAGATCCCGAATTTTGCTAGGATCTGAGTGAGTCGCTCTAGGCTTATTCTCATCATTTTACTGAAATCAAATCAAATGCTAAAAAGAAAAGAGATAAAAATGAGTACATGACAAAAAACAGTATGAATGGGTTAGTACAAAATGAGTGCAAAACATAAATAAGAAGTGCACAAAAATCTATACAAACAAAAGATGAACAAATACAAGGTTAAAAGTAAGTTAGTATGAAATAAAGGCTAGCCCAAAAATGAAAACAATCCAATTTTTTCACTACAAAACTGAAAATGAAAAATGAAAACTTGCATAAAACAAACTCTCATTTGCAGAAAATGAAAGAACAGTCTTGTAGAAAAAAGAAAACACTTTGCAGAAAAATAAACATGCTTGCAGAAACAACCAGGCTTTGGGGTGACCCACCAAAGTGGATGCATCTAGATATTACACCATGCGAATTCTGGAAATTCCGTAGTGAAGTCGTCCTTGCGTCTTACCGTCCCCCCTCCCCATTTCTATGAAAAAACGAACTATCTACCTATCTAAACTCTGATCCATTTTAGCACCTCCCCGACAATGGTGCCAAAATGTTGGAAAAAACATCAAACAATTTTATAACATATATCCAACGATTTAATTGTCAACCCGAAGAGAGCGCAAACTTGTGAGGGACAAACAAAATATATGCAGGGGTAGAGTATTGCTAATCTATTCTACAACTGCAATTGAATCTAAGTTATGAAAACAGGAAATTGTATGAAAGTAAATCTAATTGTAGAAAACATGAAATTGCATAAATTAACTTGATAAAGAAAGACTGGAATTGCATGAAATAAACTGATTGAAAATAATCAACATTAACTTGTGAGCTCACATAAAAATCAATACTATCAAATCATAAGAAAGAAATAACTGAAAATCTACATTAACAATTCATAAGAAAGGAACTTAAAATTAACACGAGAGAATCAAATGATTTGCATTAAGCGTCATCTCCATTACATAACAATGAAAAATCCATTCTATGACTCACTCTAAACTATTCTCTACTTCCAAACCACTAGAGAGATCTCCAACAAAATGAGGAGAGAGCCCTCCTATTTATACATGAATTCAAGATAACTAATCATAATTACAGATCCACTACTCTCTCAACTTATCCCTCAAAATACTCAACAAATCTACAACTCATCCCTTCAAATCCTCCATGATATCTTGAATAAGATATTCCATCTCCACATTTCCATGATCTTCTCCTTGAAATTAGACCACATCTTGAGGATGAAATTCGAATTTGAGGTTAGGTGGTCACTTTTGAGCTTGTTAAAGTCTTCAAATACACCTATAAGCATCACCAAACTCATACAACTTTACAGTACAATGAAAATATGTTATATTTCTCAATAATTAACCACAAATTCACTCAAAATACTCAAAAATAAATGATTTGGAAAATAACAAGGTAACCCATATTTAGTCATGAAAATGATGGATATTAATGGTTTTATGGAAGGATAAAATAGGAATAAGGTGATAAATGGTATGTGAAAGATGAATAAAATGTGGTATATTTGTGGCTCAACAACTTCCATAATAACTATTCCCTCTATATGGTTTGTTGTTGTTGCAACCTCCTCAAATCCTTCCTACTGATCATTTTGGTTTCGGTCTGACACTGTCTCATTCTCCCCCCAACTGAATTTGTGGGACTCTGGTCCTCCTCTTCTACTTCAACACCCCCCAACTGTGCATGTTCTCTGTCCTCCTCCTGTATTTCAACACCACCCAACTGTGCAGGTTCATGAATTATACCAAGCTGAGCAAGAAACGCTACCCAGGTTCGGTTTTGTTGTGTTAATTCCCTTAAGATGAGTAATTTAATTAGGCCATCATTGGTAAGAGAAGAAACTGGGTGTCGGGTCATTGTCACAAACCCCTCCATGTAATGTAGGGTTTTCAACAAGTAAAATGGCATATTGAGGAGATTACTGTGGCGTAGATGAGACAATAAGGGTAATTAAGAGAAGTTGACAGTTTGGTACCTACCTTCACAGGTGATATATTCCTTTAGGAATATTGCCACTTCATTCCAAGGACAGGAAAATGATTCTAGTACTATCCCATGACCTTCTCGATGAACATGTTCACCAACTGCAAGAAAATCCTACACTGCAGTCGCATTGTAGGTTTTTCATCCAAATCAACTCCTTCCTACTTGAGGCAAACTAGTAACCTCTGCCACAATTGCTTCTGTGACATCTATGTGCATACCCCTAACCTCTGAATGGGTGTCTGTCAAATTGAGGGTGCACTGTAAAGATTTTTCTTTGTGAAAAACATTTAGGCATTAAAATTACTCAGTACATTTAGGCGTTGGATGGCACCCGTGGAAAATCAATAGTTTTATTTTCATTCTTAGCGGAGATGTGGTTGGAGTTGTCACTGATGCCAAGATTTATGGAAAAATATGACGGAGTCGCAGTTGTTTTAAGGACAAATTGGGAGGAGTCGCAACTTCAAAAAAATAATATAAGTAGGAAAAATATAGTAGAATCGCAGCTGGTCTATGGATAAATCGGGAGTAGTCGCAACTGTGAAAATAAGAAAAATAGCTAGAATTTGGCAGAATCACAGATGGAAAGTAGGGCAAATATAGTGGAGTCACAACTGCGAAAATAGAGAAATAGGTGAAAATTGGCAGAGTCAAAGCTTTGAAAATAGGAAAAATAGACAGAAATTGGTAGAATCGCAGCTGGAAAGTAGAGAAAATATGGTGGAGTCACAGCTATGAAAATATAGAAATAGGCAAAATTTGGTGAAGTTGCAACTCTCAAAATAGGAAAAATAGGCAGAATCGTAGCTAGAAAGTAGGGAAAATATGAGGAATTCACAATTGCAAAAATAGAGAAATAGGCGAAATTTGACGGAGTTGCAGATGCGAAAATAGGAAAAATAGGCAGAAATTGGTGGAATCAAAGATAGAAAGTAGGGAAAATATGGTAGAGTCACAGCTACGAAAATAGAAAAATAGGTGAAATTTGGCAGAGTCACAGCTGCGAAAATAGGAAAAATAGGCAGAAATTGGTGGAATTGCAGCTGGAAAGTAGGGAAAATATGGAGGAGTCACGGCTGTGAAAATAGGAAAAATAGGCAAATATTCAGCTATTAGTTGCTGTTGTTGATCTGTTCACCTTCCTCACGTAGTTATTCATAACAAGAAAATAAGTGAAGGAACCCGTAATCGTTTGGCCCAGTCATGATTGTTGATCCTCAAGTAGATTCATGTACACACTCTTCAAAAGAAAACCAATCAAGCGTAGAAGAAAATAAAATTAAAAAAATATATAACAACAATTTTATTTATGCATAGATTCCTATGTGGAAATGGCATTGTTCTTTAAAAATTCACAAGAGTACAAAAAAATTCCTTCCATTGCATTAATTGATAATCTGGATTAGTTGCAACACACGGAATGAATGCATCCTTTGAAATCGGCTTATGATACAGTCGTAGCCTATGACCATTAGCGAATAATGGTGTCTGATCTTCATCAATAGTAACCAGGAGGACTGTTCCATTGTCAAATACTTTGTCTATTTGGTAGGGTCCCAACCATCTTGTACGTAGCTTACCTTTAAATTCCCTCTTCAATCTTGAATCATACAATAAGGCCCAATCTCATTCATAGAATACTTTCTTCTTTATGAACTGATTATGCCACTTGGAACGCCGTTGTTGAATTAATGTTGTCTGATGCATAGAAATTGTGCGTTTCTCATCAAGTTCATTTAACTGATTTGATCTGTTCCTCTGAGCTTTTGTCAAGTATAATTTTTCTTCCATGGTTGTCTTTAAAGTTTTAATTTCAAATTCAATGGGAAAGACAACGTTCTTACCATATACCAGTTTGTATGGGGAGAAGCCTATAGTATTGCGCCATGTGGTGTGATATGCCCATAATGCCTCTGGAAGTCTGTCATCCCAGCCTCTGCGATGGATTCTGACTGTTTTTGTGAGGATGGCCTCAATTACCTTGTCGGTACTCTCCACTTGGCCATTGGCCTGTGGATTATAAGGTGAGGTTATCCTGTGTTGAATGTGATATTTATGTAACAGAGCTTCTAGTTTGTGGGACACAAACTGCGGTCCTCCATCTATAACTATCTCCTTGGGTACTCCAAAATGGGTGAATATTTCTCCATATAAGAAATCCATTATAGATTGGTCATTGGCCATGACCAAAGCTACAGCCTCCACCCATTTTGTCATATAATCAGTGAAAACTAGAATATAAAGTTGTTTCTTTGAAGGGGGGTCGATAGGCCCTACAAAATCCAGGGCCCAACTCTCAAAAGGTTCAACCACCAGCTGAAGTTGAAGAGGCATTTCATCTAGTCTATTTGGATGGCTCATCCTTTGGAAACTATCACAAGCCTGAACATATTTCTTTGTATCCCTAAAAAACTGTTGGCCAATAATAGCGCATCTGTAATACCTTATGACCTATTTATTTTTCAGCAAAATGTCCCCCACAAGGTTCATCATGGCAAGCCTTTAAGATACTAAAAATTTCATCCTCCCTTACACATATTCTGATCTCAAGATTAGGACCTGTGTAGAAAAGATACCTATCTATCCAGCAGTACCTAGCACTCTATTGTATAATTTTTCTTTTTTTCTCTCTTTGAAAAATGTGTTGGAATCTTTCCTGCAGCCAAATAGTTAGCAACATCTGCATACCAAGGGGAATGAGCTGAAACTACAAGCAAATTTTCATTAGGGAAGGAATATTTGACTGGTAAACTGTCATCATTGTTAGTAAGTTGAGATAAAAATTCAACAAAAACATTTTCCTTCCTAGGTATCTCAATAATTGTAATGTCAAATTCTTGTAACACTAACAACCACCTAGTTACTCTAGCATTAGTGACAGGCCCTGTTCATTAAGTACTCAATGGTTGAATGGTTAGTGTGCATAAAAGTGGGGTATCTAGTAATATAGTGCCTGAATTTATTGATCAAATAGACAATGGAAAGGAATTACTTTTCTGTAACAGTGTAGTTGAGTTCAGCAGGGGCCAAGTTTTTACTGATATAGTAAATTGCATATGCGGCATGACCTTCCTGCTGTCCCAATACTGCTCCAATGGTAGTATCAGAATCATCTGAGGAGATGTGGAAAGGAAGAGCCCAATTAGTCCCTAGTAAGATAGGTGATTTAGACAACCTTTTCTCAAGTTTAGTGAACGTTGTTTGACATGCATCACTCCAATCAAACTATACATCCTTCATCAACAGAGCGAACAAAGGAGAGGCTAGCTTAGAAATTTTTTCTAGAAATATTTTGTAATAACCATCATCCCCTAAGAATCCACGTACCTATTTTTGTGTTCTAGGAGTGGGTATTTTTTCAATTACCATGATTTTGGATGGTTCTACTTGGATACCATCAACAGAGATGAAGTGCCACAAAACTACACCCTCACTCATCATCATATGGCACTTTTCAGTGCTTAAAGATAGCTGGGTCTGTTCACATCATACTAAAACCATTTCTAAATTTTTCAGTGCTTCCTCAAAATTACTACCATATGGGTTAAAGTCATCCATAAAAATTTCCATGCTGTCGTGAACCATCTCGGAAAATATCCCAATCACAGCTCTCTGAAAGGTGGCAGGTGCATTACACAAACCGAAGGGAAGTACCCTGTGTGCAAAGGTACCCTAGGGATAGGTGAAAGTGGTCTTGTATTGGTCCTCAGGAGTGATTTGGATTTGATTGTAACCATTGAATCCATCTAGAAAGGAAAAAAAATTCTTCCCAGACAAGTTATCAAGTACCTGATCAATAAAATGTAGGGGAAAATGGTATTTTTGCGTTGCTTTGTTCAACTCCTTATAGTCTACGTAGACTGTCCATTTCCCATTCTTTTTTGGCACTATCACGAGTGGAGAAACCCACTCAATGTCTGAGATAGGGTATAAAAACCCTGTTTCCAAGAATTTTTGGATTTCTTCTTTCACTATATCCCTCAAGTTAGGGTTCATCCTTCGTTGTGGTTGGCACACAGGTCGGGAGTCACTTTTGATGTAAATATGATGGGTACATAGATTATAAGGGATACCCTTGATATCTATGTACTCCCAAGAAAAAGATCCCTTGTGATGTTTTAGGAGAGTGATAAGGTGTTCCAACTCATCAAGAGCAAGATTCGGATTAATGTTCAATGTTTTTCCCAAATCTATCTCGACTGGAATTCTTTTTTTGTTTTAAAGTACTAGAATTATGTTGGAATACCTTATTAGGGTCTCTTTTCTTAGATTTTATTGGTCTTATTCACCTAAAGTATTGTTCAGAATTTGATAAACATGCTTGTTGACAGAAGTGGGCTCACTTATGAAACTGTTAATAGTGTCATCCTCTGTTTCATCCTTAAAGGTTAAGGCATTCCCTATTGTTAATAATGGCTGAACATCTTCTTCCTCCTCTAGATCCATCCACATTGGAGTTTTAGCTTCTAAGTTGGGTCAAGATTGAGGGTATAAGGCCAATATTTTTGTATCAGTCCCATTTGAGATACTCATGGACCCCGAACGATAGCTGATGTAAGTGTCTGTTGTGGCTAACTAGAGTCTTCCTAGGATCAGTGGGCGTTCCCCTAGCTGCGAATTCAGTTGCAAATCCAAGAAGTCTGCATGGTATTCCCATGAATCAACTGAGACAACGAGGTCATCCAATATTCCCTCAGGTTTGATTGTGGATCTGTTAGCAAGCGCTAAGATAGTAAGGGTTGGCTGAATATTAGTGAGCCCAAGTTTTTTCATAGTTTCGATGGTCATAACATTAATAGTTGCACCTAAATAGACCAAAACATTAGGCATCTGAGTGTTTCCAATATGTACTGTAACAGTAGGGTTTCCAGGATCATCATACTTAGCCAAGAGAGTTTTTCCCATTATTAATTCATATAGTTTTCCTATTACATGGACAGTGGGAGGATCCCTAGGATTTCTCCCTAGTTTTCTTACACATAGATCTCCAATTATTTTGGCATAGATGGGCACGTCATGAAGGGCCTGTAAGAGTGGAATTTTGACATATAAATTCTTTAACTCCCCTAAGAGATTAAACTAAGGTTGTTCCACTGTCTTTTGTAGGATCAGTCGTTCAGGATACAGTGGTTCTCTTATTGGTTGTGTAGGTTTTGTTTCAATAAGTGTTTCTTCCTGTGTTTCAGCTGGTATTTTAGTAGGACTCTCAACATACTCAATAGTGGGGATTGTTGTATGAGATAGATGTTGCTGATTCATTTGTGCTTCAATCACAGAAGATGGAAAATCTTCAATGACTAAGGGATCCACTACCCTCCCTGATCGTAAGTGTATGTCATTGCAGGGAACTGGGATAATGGAGTAAGCAGGCATGTTGGCAATCTAAAATTGATGAACTACTTTATTATTCGGATTAGGGTTAGGCTGGGAAGCAAATTGTGGTTGTAGTGGCATGTTCACTGGTGCAACATTATTTTGGAGTTGCACTTGCGACTACTGGTACTATTGGTGAGGGGATTGCTGAGGAGGGTACTGTTGATGAGGAAACTAATGATGAGGAGGTTGGTTATGAGGAAACTGATTTCCTAGGTGGGAGTCTCTCCAATCAGGAGTCCAAGACGTTTTCTGGTTTGATTGTTGTGCCTAAGGTGACCAAGAGTTAGGATTCTACATAAAACTTTGAGATGGATTCCATTGATTGTTAGAATAATGTGAACGAAATTGTGTATTCATGTTATTCATATTATTCCAAAAAGGTAATGGGTCTGGATTCATACCTTGATTCTGAGGCTACCAAGGATTATTTTTAGTGCAATGAAGTAAGATTGCTCCACATCAGAAGTAGATGCCTACATGAATGCCTTAACTTGAGGGAATGAAGGAAATTCCTTAGTATCATGATTCAATTCACAGAGCTGGAATACTTCCACTTTGTCAAGTGGAAATTCCTTTAGTGTGTGCTTCTTCCAGAATCTAGGACAGAATACACCAAGTGTTAAATCTTCTACTGCTTGCCTCTGTTTTTCTCTCAGGACATCCATTTCTGAGGAGATGGAGCTCATAATTTATTTCTTGAAGTTCTCCAGAAGGTTTCTTATTTCTTCCCAAGTGGATCTTCCATTAGATTACTTTTGTGTTCTATTTAAGATATCTCAGTCCAGTCCTTTGTCATATTTGTTGGTTTTGGAGGATCCTCTCAAATATATTTGACATAAGTCGACAATATCCTCAAAGGATTCTTTTGAGATATCCCCCTTTCCCAACAAATTCAACATATCCAGGAAATATTCTCTGATTCCACGCAGTAAGATAATTTTGAGCACATATTTCCCCATATCAGTTTGTCCTTCCCTCTGAACATTGTACAGAAGTCTCTCCATAAATTCCTCCAGAATTTCTTCCTCTTTCTGCATCATCTTAAACAATTCTTCTCTTTTATATTTAGTCCTACAATACTGTTGATATTTTCTAAGGAACACCTATTTCATTTGTTCCTAGGTGGTAATAGTGTTACCACCCAAGCTCATAAAACAGTGCAGAGAGTTGTCCTTTAAAATAGCAAGGAAAAGTTTCATCTTTTTTTCACTGGAAGTGTAATCGTAGCTACGACAGAGGATGTCAAATTCAAAGAGGAACTCATCTGGGTCCTCTATGGATTTCCCATGAATGTGTGGTAATATTGATGGTGATATGTTCTTCATGGGGGGTGGTCCAGTTAGTTGTTGAATGGGGAAATGAAGTGTGGAAACAGTCTCCTCATGTTGGATGTCTCCATCATTGTGATGGTTATCCCCTACTCCTTCTTCACGATCGTCAAGGTGGCGTTCATTATTCAAGTTTTCCTCTTCTTCCTTCGATCTTCGCTTCCTATAATTTTCCAACTCCTATTGTAACTTTAACCACTTTTCCTTTCTAACATCCTTCCCTTTGATAGAGTAAACCACCTCTGGCTCACCTACTCCCACAGCACTGGCTCTATCTTTGTTTGCACGGACACTAGATGGTGTCATAGCTCCTACTATTTTCTCCACCGTGGAAACTGATGCTTCAAAACTAGGAGTAATAGGGCTTCTCCTGATAGATGATGGTCCTTGATTGTGAGATCTTATATAAGAATTATCCCTGGTAACTAAATCACCAATGAATTTCCTTCTTCTTAAGTATGGACTGCTGCCACGACCTCGACCACCTGCAAAGTTAGTATTTTGGGGAGTTCTGTAGATATCACGCTGTACTCTCCTTGTTTTCATGCAACCCAAAAATCATGCAAGCTTGAAAACCACTGAAGAAAATGAATAAATGAAACTACTATTGTGTCTATTAATTATGTTCCCCGACAACGGTGCCAAAATGTTGGTCACATTATATGCTAATAAATTACAACTAACACACAGAATGTTGAATATGAATTCTCAGCCCAGGGAAGTCTTTTTGTTTCAAAGATAATTAGCACAATCTATGCATAAACACTTAAGTAGATGATTGAATGATTGGAAGCTTAAATGTCCTACCTATCTGCTCAGTCAAAATCTTCTCATGGATAGAGCTAACCTAATTTATCCATATAAGAATTCAGAAATGAATTTACCCTATTACAATCATTACTCTAACAATTACTGATCTAAAAAGAATTAAGCTAGATTTATTCTTGCAGAAAGTAAAATATGAAAGTATCAAATACTAGGACTCAAATAATATCTATTTAATCATCTAAGATGCAAATTATAAATAACAGTAAAGAATCATACCACTTGCAATAATAATATGACTAGTTCAAATAAATTCCAAAAAAGACAAGTAACAGAAATGAACGAGATTTGAGCTTGTCTGTAACAGCTAATTGGAACACCTTGCATAAAGAGAAACTATCCTACATAGTCAAATGTCACACCAGACAATTGCAACTAATTTGAAATGCAATCATTAACAATCAAAGGAAAATTCCATCATCAATAATCACTGTTGTGGCTAACTATAAATGCATCTACTGTAACTCCACACCACACAACAGAAATAAACAAAGCATCTAATTAACTCGGAAATATCTGTGGGAATGTGGGCCCAACCTTCGAATAGAGACGCCGTGACTAACACGAATTAAAACACAAAGATATGAAGAATCCTTCTCCTTGTATTAAAATGGTGATTTACAGTTATAACTCTCTGTCACAGCTTACACCATCTGCTAATAACCAACCAACCCCAGGCTAAGATCACCTCCCTATATATATACATGAAAAGCATAATTCTCATCCACTAATATCAGGAAGCCATGAATATCTACGATCTTCAGGCTTCCTTGTTACAATGATCTATTACAACCATGAATGAAATTGAATGGAGATATGGAATATAGGGAGTATTGTTTCTCTGGTCATTAATGGATCAACATAATCAATTGCATGGGAGATACTCTGTATGTTGCAGTGATTCCCTGAGTAGCGGCGCGCTGTTGCAGCTATGACATGGAGAGGTAATCACTATTTCCATTCAGTGTATGGAACTAGGACTAAAGAGTTACAACTGGTACCAAATATCCCTTTCTCCTCTAGACTAAGCGGGCTGCTACACCTGTGTTCCTCAAGGCTTAGAACTATCTTTATAAATTCAACATATATCAGCGCAATTCAAGAGATAGAGTTCTAGCCATAACAATCTTAGGCATTAATATAATAATACAATAATAAATCATACCTATAAGGATTTAAGCTCAATTTGAGGAAAAACATATATCTGTGTATGGAAATGAAATAGGACAAGGAAAAAAGATATAATTGGTGTGGTAAAAAAGGGGCTATTATAGGACCCAATAGTTACATCCATTTATCCACCTATTTTTCCACGCTCTCCACAATAACCTGCAAAATGTAGGGATACAATATGAGTTTACTAGTGCATCTAAGTACTAAATTAAATCTCACAAAATTTAAAATACATCTCTACAAAATCAGTGTAAAATATTCATCAATTTATTAGATATACTTAATCTTGACATATTCCACTTAACTTAAAGTATTGGTTATATTTAATCCCAAGGGGATAGCTCAACCAGTTGTCACCAATGTTGTTCGGTATTTGGTTATTTCCACACTAGTAGGTTCCTGGTTTGAATCCCCTGGGTGAGACACACTAGTCTACGCTGACAGGTTTACTAGGGATTCCATTCACGAATATGAAGATACATCCCTGATTCTGTCCAGTTTTCCCATGATATTTTTCTTGGAAAGAGGTATTAGTTATATTTATCATTTCCTGCATATATGATATACACTCCAAATAAATAATATTAACATATCAAAGAGTTAGAGGTCTTGCGTTCATTGATGACACTTTCTGTTGAATAAATTTGAAAAAAAAAGACAACTTGAAAATAGTTTATTTTATTATTTAATATAGCGACTCACTTATATGATGTACCTAAAACATTACAATTCATTATAGAAGAGAGTGGAAGCATAAGAAAATACATTTTGACATTGTATCAAATTGCATACAATCCTCAGAACAAAACCACCATTATAGTGGTACACACTATCTTCTATAAAAAATTAAATTGGTTAATATCTAATTGTTGAAACCCCAAGATAAAAAGGCTTCTTCTCATTCATTTTTGATGTAGTTTAACTATTTTAATTACCCAAATAATATTATTATTCTCTCTCATTATTCGGGCATTGGAATTTAAATTTTAATGTTACCAGTAGATCCCATTTTTCATAAACCTAACCAACATATCCCATCAGGAAGGTTGGTGGGAAACGTATCAGAGCACATCATATGCTGAAAATGAAGTGCCTGTAGAATTATAGAATATCCCAAACAATTTTCCGTGTTGAAATTTGAATCGTTTCAAACTAAATACATTTAGACACTTATCACGAAGCCATGGAAAACTAGAACAAATATGAACAATTTATTAATATTTCTAAAGAATATAGTCTAGTTCATCTCCACGAAAATGATTCATATCCGATCACATGGAGAACATAGTTTGTTATTTGGAAATATACATCTTGACACAATCATTTTTCACATTGTCTATATTTATTTGTTTGGTTAAAGGAATTTTCATGTGAAGTATCATAAAAAACAAAATGAAGTCAGAAAACTAGCATTCCATTCATGGCAAAAATGAATGCAAAAAGAGTTTGTAATTAGACCATTTCAAGCTACCTAGATAAACTGGTCGCTCTGTAAATTTATGATAATAATTCTTTGTCACTGTGTTTGGAAAAATAATTCAAAAATCTTAGATTTTTACTGACAAGTGTTGAATATTGTAACTTCAAAGGATATTTTAAATGTATTTTACTGATGTAACCCAAGGGAGATGTTATTATTCCTCTGTCGGGGTGTTACTATTGTAATTGGTCATCATAGAGTCATGAGGTAAATCCTCCATTGTAATTTGGGTCAATAATACCCTAATGAATATAATATAATATTGTATTGAGTCTTCCTAAGTGAATTCAACCCAGTTAGTTAAGTGGGGTCGACTTGTTAGGTTAAAATTCAAGTGACAAAAAGAGTATAAATAGAGGAGATGTGTTTCTCATTTGAACACACACTCACTTGTGTATAGTGCATAGGATAAAGAGAGATATATATACTAGAAGGAGGTGCATCTGTGTAGGGTCTTGTCTTGTGCTTTTGATACATCTTATACAAAGGAATTTTTGATGCATTTTATTTCCCAGGATAAATCTCTATTTTCTTTTGTGTGGTTGTGCTTGTCTATCTTTCAATGATCCTTTTGCTTATGGTTATTTTTTTATGATGATAAATGTTATATAACCATAAAAATCTTCACATGGTATCATATCTACCCTGAAAGAAGTCTTTTTGCAGCCGAAACCCAGCTACAACTACAACTATTGAAGATTAGGGTTTCATGCTTGAAAACCCTAGAAGACTCAAACTAGTCATGTTGGGACTTTTGCTATATATAGAGATTGGAGAAGGATCAGGATTCAAAACTTTTGTATGATGAATTTGAAATTATTACGTACCATATGTAAAATTTTCAGCCTCAGATTATCTATAATCTAGGATATATGATTCCTCCAACTCAAGGTTCCAGGCTCTCCCAAGATTCATCCTTAAACATGTGACCTAGGGTGAATTGTTATATCTCAGGATAAGAAGTTCCAAATTAAATTTATAAAGATTTTATATATAAGTCATGGAATTTATTTTATGTGGTAAAAGTTTCATACCCCGAAGGTGAAACAATGACACGTGTAAGTCTGTACAAGTTCTATATTCTGAACAGTCCCGAAATAAGTCACCTTGGGAAAATTCGCATAAGTCCCAATTGGTGGAACCAATTCTTCTCTAACTTGTGGGAATGGAAATAAAACATACCAGGATAACTATGTGTGAATTTTCAGACACAAAGGAGCATTACTTTCAGAGATACAATAGAAACAATATCAGATAATTTTATAGAAGAAATTGAAGAAAACTAGGGCATCATATATTTTGCAGTTTTGATCACAGTTTTGGGGAAATGAGTATGCTACTCATATTGCCTTGAGGAGGCACAAATTTATATACAATAATATCTGAAATATACCTAAGTTGAAAAATTAGGGTTTCTCTATCAAACCATAGGTCCACCAGAAGCAACATTCCATAAAAATTTTCAAGCAAGTATCAAATTGAAGCAATCTCATTAGTCAAAGAAGAAGATGCAGATCCAGAAGGAGATGAAGACAAAGCACAAGAAAGAATATACCAAACAAACAAACATAAGTATTTGAATTTTAATTCCTATATATTTTTTGTATCATGCATTATATAATGTTTACATTAATGGAAACATACTACTAATATGGGTAAGTATCTCATGGTGTTATACAACACTCCATTGCTAATTATCTAGAATGAAACTTCTTTGCTGGCATATTGGATTAGTGTACAATATCAATGATGTTATGGTAGAGATGGAAGGCATATGGAAAGTTCTGTGAGATATGGATGAATCTTGTATTGGCTAAAATAGTTGCATGATGCATAAACATTTGTCATTATGCATATGTCCTATGAAATGTTTCTAACCATGCAACTAGTGCATTTGACTTGTAGGAAAGGTCGTGTACAAACTCCTACAAGAAAAGGAGGATGAGACTTGTTTCAAAGAACAAGTGATGACAATTCAAGATTCACTCCAATAAAAATGCATGAAGATTAACCTTAAGCTCCCAATGTCAGAGACATCATGATGGAAGAAAGAGACTTGGAAGAATATAAGAGAGTGGTAGATCCACCTCGAGAGATGAATACCATCTTGGGAACGAGAGATAATTCAAGATGAATAAAATTATGGCAAGACATCCAAACCAAAGTAAGAGGCCTCATATACACTCTATTTATGTGGCACATTTGAGTGACATCATTGATGCATATCCTTCCAGCTATGGAAGAAGCTATGATGAAAGAGTACTAGTTGATCATGGGGAATGATGTCTAGAATATGATTCTGAGACCTAAAGGGAATTCTATAGTGTATTCCATGTGGATCTACAAGAAAAATTATACAAATAAAGGTTCATGATTTGTCTCAGAAAGAATATACTATGGCATGACATACTCTATTGACTAGACACACTTATCTAGTGAAGTAGAATTATATATCGAGAAAAGAACCACCTATGAGGATTTGTACGAGCTCAGAAGGAACCCATAGATAAGCACATCCAGTTACATAAGGAGCTTGAATATCACCTAGAGTGATGAATATCTTAACCTTTCCTACAAGGTTGAAGATGGAAACCTATAGAAGATAACAAGCTCAAAGATGGGTGCAAGATGAACTTTTCGACAAAGTTCAAGTTGAAGGGATCTTGGTATCTAGTAACCTGAGATGGATACATAGAAGATGAGTAGCAGAGGATGATACCTGTCACTCTAGTATAAAATGCAGAGGGAGGATTATTCTCCACTTCAGGGGGAGTGACTATAGAATATCTCTGAGTTTGATATGGTACGGCATGGTATGACAGGATGGAAAACTCCCTAATGGACTAAGACTTTACCAAGAGTAAAGTGGGTTCCAACCTTCAAGGTTGAATGTAGAATACTGGGATATGTCGATGAACTGACAAGACGAAATCATGGGAGAAGAAATGATGGAATAATACCAAATTCATGTTTGGGATATAGTACCCAAACCAAAAACAAAGAGTGTGGCATCTTCCAAGTGGATCTACAAGATAAGACATGCTACTGATGGAAGTAGGATTCTCTCAGAGAGAGGGAATTGATTATGATGAGACATTTGCTCCAGGAGCAAGGTACACTTCCATCAAAACCATCATGGCACTTGCTTCCATTATGAAGTGGGATCTACACCAGATGGATGTAAAGTCAACCTTCCTGAATGGTATGATTGAGTAAGAGGTTTACATCGAACAACCAAAAGGATTTGAAGTCAAATACAGAGTGACTCGTGTATGTAAGTTGAAAAAGGATATGTATGGACTGAAGCAATATCCTAGATCTTAGTATGGAAGAATAGATAGCTTTTTGACAATATTGGGCTTTACCAAAAGTAAAGTTGATCCTAACCTTTATATGAATATTATGGGTGATGAACCTGTCATACTATTGTTGTATGTTGATGATCTATTTCTAACAGAAAATGAGAAATAGGTCACATAAAACAAGAAGAAGCTAGATGAATAATTCAAGATGAAAGATCTTGGATTGATGCATTATTCCCTTGGGATGGAAGTGTGGTAGAACCCAAAAGGAATATTTCTGAACCAGGGAAAGTATGCAGTGGAAATATTAAAGAGATTTGATATGTTGGATTGTAAAGCCATGGCCACACCCATGGATACCAACCTGAAGCTGTTATCTGACGAGTCATCAGAGTTAGTGGATATGACTCAATATAGAAAGATTATTGAGTCATTGATGTATTTGACGAATAAAAGGCCAGATATATGCTTTGTTGTGAATTCCTTGAGTCAGTATATAGTTAAACCTATATGTGTTCGCCTGATAGCTTGAAAGCATGTGATGGGGTACCTAAAAGGCACGATAGACTTGGGAATTTACTATGGAAGAGATCATGACTCATATTGGGATGGAAGTTTCAGAGACAGAAAGAGCACCTCAGGTGGATATTATTGTCTAGGATCCGCCATGATCTCATGGTATAGTAAGAAACAATCAAATGTTTCTCTCAGTACAGCTGAAGTAGAGTACATTGCAGCTTGCTCTGCTAATTAGTGATATAGATTCATAAACTGATGTCAGTATTATTTGACATAGAGTTGGACATCACAGTATTTCTTTGTGACAACCATATTTGTATAAAGATGACAGCGAATATAGTGTTCCATGATAAATCAAAGCACATAGAAATACGATACTTTTATATAAGGGATATGGTACAAAATGGAGCTATAAAAATCTAGTATGTGAGTACCGATGAGCAAGTTGCTGATGTGTTGACCAAGATTCCATGACAAGCTTGGTGTACTTTGAAAATACTTTGCTCGTAAGGAGGAACAATGATATAGATTTGTCCTCACAAGGAGGAATGAGGAAGATATGGACCCTACTCAGAAAGGAGAAACATGTCGAAGATATGGACCCTTCTTGGAAAGGAGAAACAGGTCGAAGATACAGACTCTTTTCAGAAAGGAAGAACAAGTCGAAGATATAGACTCTTTTCGAAAAGGAATAACAAGTCGAAGATATGGACCTTCTTCAGAAAGGAGGAAAAATTCAAATATATGGACTCTCCTCGGAAAGGAAGAGCATGTCGAAGACATGAACCCTCCTTGGACAAGGGGGAGCAGGTTGATAATATGGATCCTCCCGAAAAATGGGGAGTGATGATGAGACTGACATCGATGATAGCATGACAGTGATGCTCCAGCATGAAAGAGGCCAAGTGTGCCTGAATATACTAACAAGGTCTGACATTCACTTGTGGAAGATAGTATCCTCTCTTGAGGATGGCAGGTATAGCACTCTGTTCATGAGAGTGTTCCTTACTAGATAAGGATGTCCCTGTAGATGTTACTCTCACATAGAAAGTAACCACATTCAGCTGTGGATACTGTAGAATAACACTCACTTAGGAGTGGTTTTAACCTCAGTGGTAATGATGCTCTATGATGAGTCCTCACTGACAACAGGGTCGATATTTGTATGCGGTCGAGATCTACTCTATAGAAATTACTCTTGTATGGAGAGTTCCTACATTCATATATAGATTTGATATAATAACACTCACTCGGGAGTGGTCCTAACCTTAGTGGTATGGGTTCTCTATGATGAGTCCCCACGGACATCGTAGTATAACACTCACTTGGGAGTGGTACTAAACTCAGTGGTAAGGATTTTCTATGATGAGGGTCGACATTTTGTATGAGGTCTAGATATGCTCTACAGATAATACTCTTGCATGTAAGAGTATTCACACACATAAGTGTAGATACCGTAGTATAAAAATCACTTAGGAGTGGTCCTAACCTCAATGGTATGGATGGTCTACGATGAGTCCTCGTGGATGACAGGGCCTACATCTCAGTGCGGTCGAGATCTACATTCAGTTGTAGCCAATGCAGCTGGTTGTTATTATGGACCAAGATTATGGAGGATTGCATCATCCTTGGACCTATGTCCTAAATGGATAGGGATTGATCATCCCGCAAAGAGATCATGTGTATTGCAGGTATCGTGGAGGAAAAGGATCAAGTAGATCAAAGTGCAGATGCAAAGGATCAAGAAGGATCGAAGTGATGCTATAAAGGATCGAAAAGATCGAAGTGCTGCTACAAAGGATCAAAAGGATCAAATTGCCGCTATAAAGGATCGAGAGGATTGAAGCTTTTCTGCAAAGGATCGAGAAGATCGAAGTGTTGTTGCAAAGGATCAAGAAGATCAAAGTGCTGCTGCAAAGGATCGAGAATATCAAAGTGCTGCTGCAAAGGATCGAGAAGATCGAAGTGTTACTACAAAGGTTCAAGAAGATCAAAGTGCTGATGGAAAGGATCAATAAGATCAAAATGCTTATGCAAAGGATCGTGAATATCGAAGTGCTACTGCAAAGGATCAATAAGATTGAAGTGCTGCTGCAAATGATCGATAAGATTGAAATGTTGTTGAAAACGATCAAGAAGATCGAAGTACTGCTACAAAGGATCAATAATATCGAAGTTTTGTCGCAAAGGATCAAGTGATTGAGTGTTGTAGAAGATAAAATACTTAGTGTTGTAGAAGATGATGTTCCAGTATTGAAGACATTGAAGAGTAGCTGTTATAGTTACTCATGATTGTGAAAAAATCCTATGGCGTATAGACATATCACATTGATCATGTTACAGATGATCTCTCTCTCATTACTCCTGCTTTCTATGATGATGTTTTTAGTAGAATAACCTTCTCGTCAAGGGGGAGTGTTGAATTTTGTAACTTCAAAGGATATTCTAAATGTATTTTATTGATGTAACCCAAGGGAGATGTTATTATTCCTATGTTGGGGTGTTACTATTGTAATTGGTCATCATAGAGTCATGAGGTAAATCCTCCATTGTAAGTCGGGTCAATAGTACCCTAATGAATATGATATAATATTTTATTGAGTCTTCCCAAGTGAAGTCGGACCAGTTAGTTAAGTGGGGATTACGTGTTAGGTTAAAAGTCAAGTGACAAAAAGAGTATAAATAGAGGAGATGTGTTCCTCATGTTAACACACACTCACTTGTGTATAGCGCATAGTAAAAAGAGAGAGATATATCTGTTGGAATCAGGCACACCTGTCTGGGGTCTTGTCTTGTACTTTTGATACATCTTATACATAGGAAGTTTTGCTCAGTTTTCTTTCCCATGAGGGTTTTTGAGGATCAATATTTGTGTTCTTTTGTGTGGTTGTGATTTTCTATCTTTTAGTGATACTTTTGCTTATGGTTATGTTGTTATGATGCTAAATGTTATAAGATATGATATAACCATTAAAAAATTCACAACAACCAATTGGGAATTTAATCAGCCAAGAGGAATTTTTTTTTAAATCCCTAAAAATGGTTAAGATTTGTTTTCTGTTGAACCTAAGAAATATAAAAACAAATAATGTGTTCCTAAACCATGAATTTGAAAAAAAAATGTTGTTTTTACAATTTTTTAGTCTTAAAATTTAATTGACATAATTTTGGGTCAAATTTGAAGTTTATATATATATATATA
>LPNX010444557.1:94751-167163 GCA_001517045.1 Pseudotsuga menziesii
TTAAATTCCATCGTGCCCAATTTTGAACATGAACAGGGGAAAGTAAAATTAAGTTAAAAATTTAAGCATTGTGACTCAAAGAGGTTTGGTAAATGAAATTCTTTCATAAAATCATTTATTGCGAAAAAAATTGTTTGGAATCAAAGAAACCCATGTTAAAGTGATCAAGAGTTGTACAACTTGTTTTTCAAACTTACTAGTCTGGATAAATAAGTCCCAACTAATGGGAACTATATTTAGTAATGGCTACAATTAATCTTATAAAAAATGGACCACTCATCGAATTAGTGTACCTCAAAAATTCAAAATCAGTTGGAACTAGAAAAAAATTACTAATCGGAACTTTTTATCCATTAGTATTATTTCATTGCATAACCATCTATTATTGGAAAAAAATTATTAAAAGGGGGTTATTCTATCATATCCAATTCATATAATATAAGAGGAGTATACCCATTACAAAATTATCAAATCCAAATATGTAACTATCCTATAGGCATTCAATAATTAGCTAGTTACATGACTCCTTGTTTAAATTTTAGACATCATCAATGCTATCTTATGTTGGATTTTTGGCATTACTTAATTTTGAGAGTAAATATTCCCTCATTCTTGGGAATCTATATGCCACAAATGATTTCAAAGAAAACATAGCTTCTAGGTATAAATTATTAAATACTCCATTTGCAACTTGAAATCCAATTCAAATTCCAAGCATTACAGTGAATAATGTGGCAATTCTGCTACAAAAATGGGGGAAAGAAGGGCCTCTTGGTTTGTTCCTGCAGAGGTAGATAATGTTTCCATTTGAAATGTCCCCTTAGAAATTAGCTTCAAGAGATTCCAAATAGAGAGTATAGGGACACTTTCTCTCACCAACATTGTGTTGATTATACAACATTGTTAGAATAATCAACCCATAGTTACCCATATTTGACATTAATTAAATCAATTTTGTCTTATTCATAGGATCCTAGATTCCCTCTCTATCCTGGTTGACTTATACATGTTCCTAGAAGTCAATACTTGCTAAAATGGTTCATGGAGCTCTTTGGAATCATCCTGGAAACATATTTAGCATGTCTGCATTATTCTTGGTTCCTTAAAGTGCATATCTATTTTTTCGGAAAGTTTCTTTGCTTTACATCTGTTTTAAGGCATAAAGGAAAAGCTTGTTAAGGGGAACTTGCCTTGTTTTTTGACCACATCATCCTCCTTCCTTTTCTCCATACAAAAATCATGAATGAGTTGTATTTACACCACATATTATCTTTCCCAGTTGTTTTAGCTAATTCGTGAGGATCTTCATGGATTTGGAAAGTCCTTTTTGCACCTATGGGGGATTTGACTTGTTTTAGTAAGCCTGATTTTTGACCAATTAGAATAGAAACCTAGTTCTTTTGAATTCTCATGTAATTACATATTTTAGTAGCCTATTACTTCATATGGTTGGATAATGTACACTTATTCAATACAAGATTAATTTATGCTCCAATTTCAGTCTCCTTTTGTGTGAATTTTGCATGTTTGATTAGCGATTTTGTGAGTGTAATTGATCTATATCTTGGGTTCAATTTCCACATGATATCAGATCCTTTTTGCATTGATTTATCTCCTTCCAATTTTTATTGCAGGTTCTACATCACTAACTGGGAGCACATTCTGTTGACTGAAGGGCACAAGAGCTGAGATATGGAGCAATCTCAAAGGATCATCTTGACTCCATTCAATTTATTTGAATGGAAAGATGAAATGGAGATATTTTTGAGAGAAAAAATTCTCTACAGGGTTACCATTTCCAATGAGGCAAATCCCAATGCAGTTGTAGAGAAAATCAAATAGCACAACAGGAGGGATGAGGCCTATGGTATTTTGTGTCTGAGTATTTCAAGAGACCTCCTCTTCAATCTTGATTCATTAACACCTCCTAATGAGGTGTGGGAGAATCTTGAAGATATTTTTGGAAAGAAATATGAGATCAGAGGACATCAAATTGAGAATGAATTGATCTCCCTGAATCCCAGTAGCTTCGAATGATTGCAACTCTATTTTACCAAGTTTAAGGCCCGTGTTTTGTAGTTAAAACAATGTGGGATTGAAAAGAAGGAGGAGCAACTAGCTTTGACCATTATCTCAAAGTTTGGTCTTGACTATTTAGTATTTGTTTTGACCTTCTATGCCACTAAATTGACAGCTCGAACCTAGAAGATGCCTAAGCTTGTTGAGTTCATGGAATCCCTCACTCAGGAGTAAGATAAATTGGTGATGATCGGCACCTTCAAACCTTCCAAAGACCAAGATTTGGTTGCTAGAGATTTGAAGGTGGATTCTAAAAGAAAGAAAAAAGCTAAAAATCCACCTGAGCAAAAGAGAGACAAGGAAAAGTCTCAAGAGGAGTCCTCAGGCTCCAAGAAGAACCCCCAGTAGAAGAAGAACAAAGGAGAAATGAGCAAGTGCACATACTGCATTAAGGGCTATCATCCTGAGAGCTCTTGTATGAAAAATAAGATAGACATGTTTACCCAACTCCTGGAGAAGAACAACATCTCCCTTCCTGACTACTCAAAGAAGAGGGAAGGAGGATCAAATTCAGAAGACTAGGAGAGAGTACATGCCTTGGTTGCTGGAACCTCAAGCTCATCTAGTTTCATCATTGATTCTAGAGCTTCCATACATATGGTTTCAACAAAAGAGATATTCTCTTCTCTTGACATGTCTAAAGGTCCACCAATAGTTCCAAAAGATAACTATCTGACTAACAGTATGGGAAAGGGTAGGATTGATCTTGACCATGGTAATTTCAATAATGTGTTGTATGCTCTAGGTCTTGCCACTAATCTCTTGTCACTGTGTCGAATGACTCACATTGGGTATCCAAAGAAATTCATATTCTCCCCCAATGAAGTTGAAATCACTAAGATTTCGAATGGTAGAGTCATAGCAAAAGGTGTTGTTGATCACACTTCGAAGGTATACAAGTTTTCCCATTTTCTACCCTACTCAAACCCCTCTGCTCTTCTTACTCATGCTAATGAAACAAGAAATATTTGGCATGAAATATTTGGCCATATTAACTACAAGTATCTTTCTGATTTGAGTGAAAAATACATGGTCATAGGGTTACCAAAGATCAATTTTTATAAGGGATTCTGTCAAGGTTGTATCCTAGGAAAACACCCAGAGCACAAGTATGAGAGAGCTAGTCATGAGAGAACCTCTGCACCTCTTGAGTTGATCCACAGTGACATTTTTGGTCCATTCGCTCATATATTCATGATTCAAGCCAAATATGCACTCACCTTCATAGATGACTTTTCCAGGTATTGTTGGGTTCACTTCCTAAATCATAAGTCTGAAGTTTTTTACCTTTTCAAAGTCTTTAAAGCCTTGGTTGAAAACCGGTCTGGGAGGAAACTCAAGATCCTTAGATCTAATAATGGTGGTGATTATGTCAAGTCTGATTTCATCTAGTATTGCAAAGATGCAGGTATCCAAATGCAGCATTCTGTCCCTTACACACCACAACAAAATGGTGTTGTTGAGAGAAAGAACAGATCACTTAAGGAGATGGCAACTTGTATGATGGAGGAAAAAACTTTTCCACCAAAGTTTTGGGCCGAAGCTATAAACTCTGCATCCTATATCCATAATAGGGTGCCACATAAGCAACTTGATGGTATGACTCATTTCAAATCTTGGAGTGGGAACAAGCCAGATGTGACCCATTTCAGGATTTTTGGCTCAAAGGCTTGGGCTAGAATTCCAACTGAGAAGAGGAAGGATTTGCAACCCCAAATCCAAGAGTGCCTATTTTTTGGGTATTCTGAATATTCAAAAGGGTACAAGCTGATCAACTTGAGCACTAACAAATCTTTTATTGAAAGAAGTGTTCAGTTTGAAGAAGAGCATTTAGCAGCAGTTGAAGTTGGAGAATCCTCTTCACCACCACACCCCTTGATTGTAAGTGAAAAGACTAATGATTTTGCTGATTCTGATATGTCTGATAATTATGAATTAATTTCATATCCTAACATCCCTACAAGACAAAATTGGGCAGCAAGGACCATTCATGCAGCTGGGGAACTAGCTGGAAATCCTAATGACACTAGGAGGACTAGATCTCAATTTGAGAGTTCCCTTTGTGTGAAAGATCCTCTCTTTGATAGGAAGTGTTATTTGATGATAGATTCTGATCCAAAAACATATGAAGATGCAGCACATGATCCAATATGGAAAACATCCATGAAAGAGGAATTCAGCTTGTTCCAGAAGAACAACACATGGGAACTTGTTGATCTTCCCCCAAGGAGGAAGCTAGTGAAGTGTAAGTGGGTCTTCAAAACTAAGTTTTCTTCTGATGCTTCAACTTTGAAATATAAGGAAATATTGGTAGACAAGGGATACTCTCAGGTACATGGTATTGACTACAATGAGACCTTTGCACCAGTGGCAAAGATGGACTGCATAAGGCTTGCCCTAGCCATTGCAGCTTTGAATAAGTGGGAGGTACATCACATGGATGTAAAGTGTGCCTTTCTGAATGGAGATCTGAATGTAGAAATTTATATGCAGAAACCATAAGGTTTTGTATCTAATCCATCTTTCGTGTGCAGGTTGAAGAAATCATTGTATGGGCTCAAGCAAGCCCCCTGGGCTTGTTATGCCAAGATTGATGGCTTTCTGCTATCACTGAGTTTTGTTCGATGCAAGTATGATCCTAATGTATATTTTAAGCTGATTCATGGTTCTTTAATGATTATTGTCTCTATGTGGATGACCTTCTGATTACAGGAAGTTCAAATAAAGAGATTGCCTCCTTCAAGGATGCAATGAACCATGCCTTTTCTATGTCAGATTTTGGATTGTTGAGCCAATTCTTGGGTCTCAAATTGCTCAATCCCAACATGGAATCAAGGTTCATCAGTAAAATTATGCTTCAGATTTTCTCACCAAGTTCAGCATGAAAGATTGCAAGCCTAGCAAGACTCCATTCCTTTCAGGAGTTAAGCTTGAAGAAGCAAGTTCTTCTCTTATGGTAAATAATACACTGTATAGGTAGTTGATTGGGTGTTTGCTTGATCTTACACATAATCAACCTGAATTATATTATGCATTTAGTGTGGCTTCAATATACATGTATCAGCCTCATGAGATCCATTGAAGAGCAGCCAAGAGGATCCTAAACGTTTTTCAGGGAACAAGGACTCATTGGATTTTCTACAAAGCAAAATCTGACTTAGAGCTAGTTGGATTTACTAACAGTGATTGGGAAGGTGACAACATGGATCAAAAGTATACCTCAAGACATGTGTTCATTCATGTAGAAGGACCAATCAGCTGTTCAAGTAAGAAGCAGAGTTCCATAGCACTCTCATCTACATAGGCAGAGTATAGAGGAGTTGTAAATGCAGCTACTCAATGTTTATGGTTGCAGGGGATACATGGAGAATGTGGTTTTGAATCAGAGTTTTCAATAGTCATCTATTGTGACAATCAAAGCAAAATTTTAATCTCCATTAATCCAATTCAAAGACAAATAACCAAGCACATTGAGATCCATATGCACTATATCAGGGAGCCTGTGCATGATGGTACCATTGCTCTACTCTACTGCGCATCTTCAGAACAAGTAACAGACATCTTCACCAAAGTATTATGTGAGATGACCTTCAGTAATCTCAAATCACTGCTAGGGATTGTTGATCATGTGGTGAAGAATGATTAATGACAAGATTTTCAAAAAAAAAAAATCCTGTCCATGTTTAAGGGAGGATTTTCCCACTGGGTTTTTGCCTCTTTCCTTGGTTGTATGGACATGCAGTGTGTAAAAGGGTGACTAAGTCTTGTTTATAGGCCCTATAATTTTCTGATATTTACTCATAAATTTAGTATTAAGGGGGGGTTTTAGAATAATCAACCCATAGTTACCCATATTTGACATTAATTAAATCATTTTTGTCTTATTCCTAGAATCCTAGATTCCCTCTCTATGCTAGTTGAATTCTACATGTTCCTAGAATTCAATACTTGCTAAACTGGGTCATGGAGCACTTTGGAATCATCCTGGAAACATATTTATGATGGATACTTTATTCCTGGTTCCTTAAAGTGCATATCTACTTTTTCTGAAAGCTGCCTTGCTTTACATCTGTTTTAAGGCATAAAGGAAAAACTAGTCTAGGGGAACTTGCCTTGTTTTTTGACCTCATTGTCCTCCTTCCTTTTCTCCATAAAAAATCATGAATTATTTTTCTTTCCACCACATATTAGCTTTCCCACTTGCTTTAGCTAATTCGTGAGGATCTTCATGGATTTGGAAATTCCTTTTTGCAACTATGGGGGATTTGACTCGTTTTAGTAAGCCTGCTTTTTGACCAATTCGAATAGAATCCTAGTGCTTTCTATTCTCTCATGAAATTATATATTTGAGCAGCCTATTAATTCATATGGTTGGATAATGTACACTTATTCAATACATGATTAATTTATGCTCTAATTTCAATCTCCTTTGGTGTGAATTTTGCATGTTTGATTAGCAATTTTGTGAGTGTAATTGATCTATCTCTTGGGTTTAGTTTCCACAAAAAATGGGAATCATTATCCAGACTTGTGGTTTGTATCAAGTCGGGACTTGTGAGTTGTATCAAGTCCTATCTATATCCTCATATGATTGAGGTGGTGATGCTCATACTTTAAAGTCTTGTGGTTTGTATCAAGAATGTAGGCTTGTGATTTGTATCAAGTCGGGAGTTGTGGTTTGTATCAATTCAAGTATTATCATATAAGATACCATGTGAGATAGACCTCTAGTTATGGAGATGTGCTTGTGAGTAATATCAATTCCTACCAATATCCTCGTTAATTGAGGTGGGATACGTTACTTGGTAAAGTGGTTATACTATGTGATGTATTACTAGTCATGGTCACTAAGTGATCTAAGTCTCGTTTAGGGCTTAGCTACCCCTAAAGTGAATTACTTTAGCATATGACTATATGGCTCTGGATAATATATATGATCATAAATATGGAATAATGTTTTTGAGATGATATGATAAGATGGATAAATAAATACACATGTGGACCATGTAGTAAATAATAAATGACAAAGAGGTAAGCATAGAGATAAAATGAATTTAAATTGCTAATGTATTCCTCCATGTGAACTCAAATTGTAAAGGCTTTAGTTAAAGACTTAGCTATAATTAAAGAACCTATTAGTTAAATAAGGAATCTCTCTGAGATCCATGCAAAGAAACTAACAGAGATCCATGCAAATGTTTTGAATTAATGGAACTAAGAGTGAAGCACCTATGACACTTAAGTTAGTCTGTTAACTAAGTGATCAACATTCAGTTAACTAAGAAGATCCATGCATAAGTTAATAACAGAGATTGTGCACTAAATTTTGTTGATGTATTTGTAAATTCGGAATGTATTCACTTGTATATTTTATATATTGTATTTCATTAGTCACTGATGTTCTTATCAGGAGAATCATTAATTTAATCAAGTCATATAAATTCATAGAGATTAACCCTCTTTTGTAAGTTGGGGGAAAATTCCCCACAGTTGTGGGGCACTAGGATTATTATACTCTCCTAGAGAAGTCAGCCCTAGTAAGTAATTGTCAAGTCGGAAACTAGTATAAATAGAGAGTGAGCCTCTCTATTTTAGACACACACTCACCCAACTATAGCGCATAGGTGAGAGAAGAGCAGCTTGCACAAGTGAGAGAGAGAAAAATTATTGGAGATCATCTTTCTGTCTTTGGGTTTTACTTCTTCCATTGGTGCTCATTCTATCTCTGATGAAGCTACGTGGTTTTCTCCTTTATGTTTCCTTGAGGAAAATATTTGTGTCTATTATCTCTTGTAATTGATTGTTGTGCATGTTATTCTCTCAGATAATATTCTAAGATCATATTGTCTAATCGATAAAAATATAACATGGTATCAGAGCTAACCTGAGAAGAAGACACTGTGCAGCTATAGAAGCCATGGCTTCCTACTTTTTGGGTCTCTCTCCACAATCCATCAGCAAAAGGAGGCTTGGATGACTCTCCATTGAAGGGTGCATCTTTCTGTCAAAGAAGAATCTGATTCTGAGCATTTTCAGTTTTTGACCTATCACTGCTGCGGAAAATTAGGGATTTACAGAAGAGGAATTTTTTAGTGAGCCCAGCATAGGATTGCTCTACCCATCAAAATTTAAGTTTAGAGACCAAGATCGAAGTTTTTGGTTGGGTAGAACTTTGGGAAAGTCAAACCCTAATTTGCCCCTGAACCAGAAAACCAGCACTGCAGAAGATCAGCTCCAGATCCAGTTTCATCTTCTCAAATTGTTAAGATCTAAATATTTTGTATTTCCATTTGAGGTTCTCAGTTAAGATGTCTCATCACACCAAGCTTGATGAAAAGCTTGAAGGAACTGATAACTTATGAGCATGGAAGTATAGGATCTCACTAGTTCTTAAAGAAAATGAATTGGACTCCTACATCAGTGGAGAGGTTCGAGTTCCAGAGGGAGATGAGGCTAAGGCCTTACATAAGAAGAACTTGGTCAAGGCCAAGAAGATTATTGCTGATTCAATAAAGGATCACCTCATACCACTTGTGTCCTCCCTAAGGACACATAAAGAGATGTTTGATTCCTTGACCAAGCTATTTGATGGGAAAAACATAAATCAGAAGATGACCTTGAGAAATCAATTGAAGAATGTGAAGATCCAGAATGCAGAGACCATATAGTCATACTTTACAAGGGTATCTGAGATCAAAGAACAACTTGAATCAGTAAATGAAGAAGTAGAGAATACATAAATTGTGATGACCACCTTGAGTGGTCTCCCTAGGTCATGGGACTCCTTCATTTAAGGGATTTGTGCTAGAAGAAAGTTAATCAGCTTCAGTAGGCTATGGGGGGAATGCTCACAAGAAGAAGCTCGAATATTAGCTTGAGAAGAAAAGATGGGAAATGAAGATCAAGCTCTCACAATACACACCAAGAAAAACAGAAGGAACTATCATCATCCCATAGGTAAGCATTCACACCCAAATAACCCTAGAAGAGATCTATCTAGTATCAGATGCTACACATGTGATGAGAAAGGACACATCTCCAGAGATTGTCCCATAAACAAAGGAGGATCTCAAAAGAAGAAGAACTAAAAAATAAGACATCATGCTCACACTGTAGAGGATGATGAACCTCCAAGAAACATAGTCAAAGAAGAAGAATCTTCTAGTGATGAAGAATATGTTTTGATTTCTGCTCTCACGGGAACTGTCACACATGGAAGCAATGATTGGCTCATAGATAGTTGGGCTTCCAAACATATTATAGGATTCAAAGAATCCTTTGTGAAACTACCCGAACATGAGTCACCCCATAAAGTGAAACTTGCGGATGACTACCAGTATCCCATAAAAGGTAGTGGTGAATTCTCCTATAAGCTAGACTCTAGAAAGTCTATGAAGATGAAGTATGTCTTGTTTGTACCAGGACTAAAGAATAACCTTCTCTCCATCTCTGCATTAGATGCAAAAGGCATAAGGATTGCATTTGTAGATGGCCAAGTCCTTATGTGGCCAAAGGGAAAGACTATAGATGATGCAGTTGTGATTGGGGAGCAAGAGGGAGGATTATACAAATTAAAGGGACAACCAGAACAAGCTTTGGTCCATGACTCAGTAGAGCCAAATGAACTTTGGCATAGAAGGCTTGCACATGTGCACTATAGGGCACTACCACTTGCAAGAAAAGTTGTTGAAGGTCTTCCAAAAATACAGGAAAAACATGAAGGTGTTTGCAAAGGATGTGCAAAAGGAAAGAACACAAAGAAGACATTTCCAAGTAGCAAGAGAAAGGAAAAAGGAATCTTCAAAATCATCCACTCCAATGTATGCGGTCCGATGTCATCCAGTTCATTGAGTGCGTATGTATACTATGTTTCTTTAATTGTTGATTTTCTAGGAAGACATGGATATACTTCTTGAAAAACAAAGATGAAGTATTCAGTAAGTTCAAATAATTCAAAGCCTTGATCGAGAACCACACAGAAAATAAAATCAAGACCTTTCGATTAGACAATGGAGGAGAATTCACATCAAATGAATTCAAATAATTATGTAGAGATTCATGGATTAAGAGGTATTTGACCACTCCATATAACCCACAATAGAATGGGGTTGCAGAAAGGAATAATAGAACAATTATGGAAGCTGCAAGGGAAATTCTTCATGATCAATATCTTCCCATGCATCTATGGGCAGAAGCTATTAGGACAGCTGTGTATGTACAGAACCATACTCCACATAGAGTACTTGAGAACAAGACACCTGAAGAAGTCTTCTCTGGAAAAAAACCATAAGTCAGTCATCTTAGAATATTTGGTTGTCTAGTGTACATACACATTCCGAAAGAAAACAGGACCAAATTAGATCCTTCAAGAAAGAAGGGTATATTTATGGAATATAGTTAAATCTTGAAGGCTTATAGAATATACTTCCCAAACTTAAATAAGATTGACATTAGTAGAGACATAACATTTGAGGAAGACTCAGCTTACAGCAAATCCAGAAAGAGACCTGTTGAAGACCCTGAAGAAGCAGAAGCACCCAGGATTCAAGACACAACTATGAATGATGCAACTCAAGAATAAGATCGAGAAATAGAAGCACCCCAGGAACCTATAGATCCACCCCAAGAGAAGAATCCTCACAAGAGGAAATTTGCATGGGCATAAGAGGCTATCCAAGGTGCAGAAAGATATGGGGCTCCAAAATAAATGCACAGAGAGAGGAAAATAACTAGGTCCTACTCTAGTTATGTAGCCCTATTATATGACATCATTGATAAATAACCTTCCAACTATGAAGAAGCAGCGGAAAATAAAGAATGGAAGGATGCTATGATCAAGGATTACCAGTCGATCATGAAATGATGTCTGGGATGTTGTACCAAGACTAGAGGGGAAGTATGTTGTGACTTCCAAGTGGATCTACAAGATCAAGCATGCTGTAGATGGAAACATAAAGAAATATAAAGCAAGATTCGTGGCTTGTGTCTTGTGCTAGAAAGAAGGAATATATTATGAAGAAAATTTTGCACCTGTAGCCAGATACACTTCCATCATATCAGTACTTACTCTGGATGCAATAATGAAATGGAAGATACACTAGATGGATGTCAAGACTACTTTATTGAATGGTGTAGTGGAAGAGGAAGTATATGTGGAGTAGCCACTCAGTTTTGAGACACATGAAAATGAAACTCATGTGTGTAAATTGAATAAATCCTTGTACGGTTTGAAACATGCACCCAGGACATGGTACGACAGGATTGACAACTTCCTGATTAGTTTGGGCTTTACCAAGAGTAAAGCGGATTCCAACCTTTACTACAAGGTTGAATAAGGGAACCCAATGATACTCCTACTGTATGTAGATGACTTCTTTGTAACAGGTGAGGATGGGTTGATTTTTGACATGAAGAGAAAGCTTGCTGTCGAGTTTGAGATGAAAGAGTTGTGTATGATGCACTACTTTCTAGGCATGGAGGTGTGGCAGAGTGCAGATGGAATCTCCCTGTGACAATGGAAGTGTGCAATCGAAATACCAAAGAGGTTTGGGATGATGGACTGCAAGGTCATGACCACACCTATGGAATCAAACCCAAAGATATTGAGTGATGCTTCATTAGATCCAGTTGATACTACAATGTACCATCAGATGATTGGATCCTTGATGTACCTGACGAACACATGACTAGATATTTGTTTTCCTTTGAACACTTTGATCTAGTTCCTGACAGATCCGAGACATGTTCACCTGATTTCCGCAAAGCATATTCTGAGGTACCTAAAGGGTACAGTTGATTATGGGCTCAAGTATGAGGTGAATCAGAAGATTAACCTGGAAGGTTATGTGGATTCAGATTGGGAAGGAAGTACCATTGATAGGAAGAGAACTTTGGGGTACTATTTTAGTATGGGATCAGGTTTTATCTCTTGGTTTAGCAAGAATAAATCCTGTGTGGCACTGAGTACATCCAAAGCAGAGTATGTCGTAGCTTGTTCGACTAGTTGTGAGGCAGTGTGGCTAAGGAAGCTATTGTCTGGTCTGTTTGATATCCAGTTTGATGCTACTTGTATATATTGCAATAAACAGAGTTGTGTGAAGTTGTTGGAGAACCCAGTGTTCCATGACAATTCAAAGAATATCGAGATCAAATATCACTATATCAAGGATATGGTGTAGAGAGGAGCACTGAAGTTCTAGTATGTTGCAACAGAAGAAAAAATAGATGATTTGTTGACCAAGCCATTAGCTAGAGTGAAGTTTGAGTAATTCAAGGAGAATATTGGTGTTATCCATATCGAGGTTCCTTCCAAGAGTAAGTGATGAGTCCATGATTCCTTATAACATGGTGGTAGGATTGGTTCCTCCCATGGTCAAAAGTAAGTGCTGATCCTTTCTAACATGGTGGTAGGATTGGTTCCTCCCATGGTCAGATGTAAGTTTTGTGCCTTTCTGAAATGGTGGTAGGATTGGTTCCTCCCATGGTTAGATGCAAGTGTTGTTCCTTTTTGACATGGTTGTAGGATTGGTTCCTCTCATGGACAAATGTAAGTTCTTTTCCTTTTCTGACATGGTGGCATGATTGGTTCCTCCCATGGTCAGATGTAAGTGTTGTGCCTTTCTGACATGGTGGGAGTATTGGTTCCTCCCATGGTCAGATATAAGTGTTGAGACCTACATATGGTATGAAAAAGGACTGGCTCTATAGAACTACATCCAGTATGAAAAAGGATTGGCTCTGTAGTGGAAGACCTTATAGAGGGAAATGCCTACATCCAGTATGAAAAAGGACTGGCTCTATAAAACTACATCTAGTATGAAAAAGGACTGGCTCTGTAGCGAAATACCTTGCAGAGGGCAAGTCCCACATATAGTATGAAAAAGGGTTGGCTATGTAGAATTACATCTAGCAAGAAAAAGGGTTGGCTCTATAGAGGCCTACATCCATCATGAAAAAGGGGTGGATCTATAGAGGTACATCCAGCATGAAAAAGGGATGGCTCTATAGAGGCCTACATCCAGCATGAAAAAGGGCTGGCTCTATAGAGGTACATCCAACATGAAAAAGGGTTGGCTCTGTAGAGGCCTACATCCAACATGAAAAAGGGCTGGCTCTGTAGAGGTAAATCCAGCATGAAAAAGGGCTATCTCATTAGAACTACATCCAGTATGAAAAAGGATTGGATCTGTAGGAGAAGTCCTTGCAAGAGAAGGGCAATACATCCAGCATGAAAAAGGGCTAGCTATGTTGATGAAGACCTACATGGAGGCTAGGCCTACAACTAGCATGAAAAAGGGCTGGCTCTGTAGAACTTCATGTGATGAAAAGAATTGAGAGATAGCACCATTTGATAAAGATAGCAGAAGCATTGATGATGATGATCCAGTGATGATCCAGCTTTGATGATGATCCAGTGATGATCCTACTTTGATGATGATCTAGCTTTGATGAATGATCCAGTGATGAATACTTGTGCTGATGAATTGTGTCAAGAGAATACCTTCCTAGTTAAGAGAGAGTGTTGATGTATTTGTAACTTCAGAATGTATTCACTTGTATAGTTTATATATTATATTTCATTGATCCCCGATGTTCCTAATAGGAGAATCATTAATGTATTCAAGTCATGTAAAGTCATAGAGATTAACCCTCTTTTGTAAGTTGGGGGAAAATTCACCGCAGTTGTGGGGCACTAGGGTTATTAGACTCTCCTAGAAAAGTTGTCCCTAGTAAGTAATTGTCAAGTCGAAAACTAGTATAAATAGAGAGTGAGCCTCTCTATTTTAGACACACAATCACCCAGATATAGTGAATAGGTGAGAGAAGAGGAGCTCGCACAAGTGAGAGAGAGAACAGTTGTTGGAGATCATCTTTCTGTCTTTGGGTTTTACTGCTTCCATTGGTGCTCATTCTATCTATGAGGAAGTTTTGGGGTTTTCTCCTTTATGGTTTCCCCGAGGAAAATATTTGTGTCTATTGTCTCTTGTGATTGATTGTTGTGCATTTTATTCTCTCAGATAATATCCTAAGATCATATTCTCTAATTGTAAAAATCTAACAAATGTGAAAGACCAAAGGCATTTAGTTAGCCTCCTAACTTTATGGCCATACATTCAGTTAAAGATTAAAAGACTATGTTCAATTCAATCACTATTCAGTTAAAAACTAATAATGAAAGGAAGGGAACATAAATTTGTGTATGCTAGGTTTTTTGGCTTATTATTAATATTCTAGGCATATGGAAAGTTCAATACACTTGATTACATTGTTGCATTGGATATCTCTTCTCTACTATTGAGGTGACATCTCTTATCGAAAAATATGCTTATGTGTTGTAAACCATTCTCCACAAATATATCTATCATACACTAAGAATTACTGGGTTTGTCATCCTCCATGTTTGGAGGGTTTTCCCAGGGTATATCTTGTCTCTTATGGTTGAATGATTTAAGTGGTTGATTTGTCTTATGAGAGTCATATATGCAATGATTAAGTAATAAATGTTTTAAAATTTAAGCATATCTAATTTTGATCAAACATTCACATGGTATGAGATCATAGGGCATGAAGGAGCTTAGTTTTGTGAAACAAACTAAATCCTGTGTGATCTTGTGGAGTTGGGAAAAATATTGGATCCATGACATCAATCCTCTTCCGACCTGAAGATCGTCTTGAGGGTACTTCCAATTTCAACACATGGAAGGATAGAGTATTGAACACTCTTGTGTATAATTACCTATATGGTTACATATCCACAATAACACCTATTTCATTAAATTTGTAATTATTCAATGGATCTAGAATTTAGAACCTCCTCTAGATTGAGTTTTTTTGAAAATGAGGAAAGTCTTAAATTTTGATTTCAAACATAATTTATATTAATATTATTTATAGTTTTTATTAAATGTCAATTTTATTAAGGTTATTTAATGATATAATACCAACATTGTATTTGTTACTACAACAATTATAAATATTGTCATAGTAACTATTTTTGTTTTAGTAACTATTTTTGTTTTGTTGAGTGTGATGTTTTATTTTTGGAAGTTGGCACCACTTATAGTCGAAAAGAGAAAATAATTTATGACTTTAAAGTCTAGGCTTTACCCTTCTAATTATTAAAATAAATTATGAATTAGAATAGCAACATGATTTTTTATTATTATTGTTGGCAATGGTAGTGTATTAAAAACTAAGTTTATGAATGTTTACTTTATAAATAAAAGATTTGTGTGAGAAATTTATTACCTATAAATTTATTTAATCATATTGGTGTTAGTAAAGCATCCATTATTTATTATATCAATTATTTTAACAATCAAAACCAATTATGAACTAGGATTTCATCAGTGCAGTACAGTGTGATTTTTTTCATATACAAGAGAAAAGGGGAAACCCAACTGAACTAGTTATTGCAAGTGTTCATTATATGTGAGTTAAGTGTTTGAACATGTTTAATTCAAAAGAGCATATTTATATTGAAAACATAGATTTCTTACAATATTTATATTATCATTAAGATTTTATATCATCTATTCAATTATGTTAGAGCACGGAGGAATCGAACCACCATCGTCCTGCTTGTAACGCATGTGCTCTTCCATTGAGCTAGAACCCTTTAAAGCATTAGGGGAGAGGGACTGTGTTAACACCTAGATTACATCTTTGTAATCCTAGGTGAAAAATCCAACATTCATGTTGGCACCTTGTAGTTTGCAATAATGAGACAAATGTTTAAGGCCAAACAATACTTATCCACTTTTTGAGTTCATCATCAAATAAGAATCAGATTGCATTTAAACGTGAAGTGTAGTGTAGGAAGGTTGGCTCATATGTATCGAACAATGAAAGGCATTGGAATGATTAGAAAATCATGTCAAATTATGCCCAATTTTTCCAAAACAAATGAAGGCAATGGGGATCAAATATCGAGCATTATAACCAAGTGTTGATAAAAGATAGTCTCTAGTTGGGTAAATAAACAGATCATATAGAATAATTTATTTATGTTGGTTCAAACTATATGAATGGTGAAGTCCTTGCATTAGATAGAATATAAATTGTAGTGATGGACGTTATTGATTGTTATAAGAGATTTTATCCTTGCATTAAAGCATGATATGGAGATGATTAGGATGGTACTTTAGAGAAAATCCTACTTTGATTCTTGAGACATTAATCGTCACTCTCAAAAACAAAATTGTAGAGTTCAATATTGTAATAGAAAAAGGATCAATGTTTAAAAACCTAGTTATTAAAATTAAATTAAAAACAGAGAAATTTGAAGAAAAAAAATTGGAATCGACAAGTAATAATCCTACTCAATGCTGTAACAATGTTTTATTATATATGTGATTTGAGAGAATGGGAAGTTCTTTGTTTAGTCTAGTCAGGAAGAGCTTGGGTACACTTATTAATGTTTTCATGGCATGGAGTCAAAAGGAGGGTGCCTCACCCATTTCTAGCACATAATGGCAACAAGTTATTCTCAACATTAATAATAGTAGTAAAGGGGAGATCATTTATGAGTAACATCATGTTTTATAGCAGATTGACAATGGTAGTAGGTCACACTTATAGACTATAATCTTCAAATCCAATCTCAGTAGTAGTGGGGCATGTCAAAAGTGAGTTAATTCCTTAATCTGAACAAGAAAGGGCCACAATGATGAGGATGTATGCCATACTTGAGGTAGATTTATGAACATTCTTGACAACATTAATTAGCAGTAGCATGGTGTTGTGTTGAAAAATATTTCAAGACTCTTCTAAGCATGTATTAATGATACTTTTGGTAGTACGAAGAATAAAATGTGCTCCTACACTCATTTATGGTGATTATTTTATCATTCTTTAGCAACATGTAAGGCACGTTCATCTAAGGAAATATATCGCCTATTCAAGGTGCAAGTTTGCCAACCTTTTGGGATTTCTACTACCTATTGTTGGAAGCTAAAATAAGATAATAATAAAATGAAATAAATGAAATGATTTAAGAGCACTTTAAAAATTAACACCTCCACAATATGTTAGAATTATGGGAGAGATATCAAGGTAACAATGAGGTGGGTGGTTCTTCTTATAATTTCTCAACTTGATAGATACCTCTTCTACTGGATCTCAGAGGAAAACTAGTTTTTAAAGGATTATTCAAGGCATGAAAAACAAATAATAATCCTACAATGGATGGATTGTGTTTCACACAATTTTGTGAAAAAAATAAATAAAATAAGTAGACACGATCTCTTACAAATTTGTTATGAATAGTGAGAGAGATTTGCTATGCAACAAAATGTTTGTGCAAGTATCATCAAGTTTGTCCTAAAAGGATTGAACATATAATTAGTTGGAGAATGGAGCCTATTATCATCCCCGTAATCTCTTTTAAGGTGCTTCCAAAGAATTAACAAATAAATTTGGTGATCTATAGAATTATCAAGGAAAAGTATAAAGGGCTTACAAACATAATATTCATTCTGGATATTGTTATTTATTATCAAAATTATTGAAGGGAGCAAGAAAATCGACTAAAAGAAACTCTAAAAATAAAAATACAATATGCTTATGTTACTTGGCACTGAGACAAAATCTTCAAATGTATGTTCTACATAGCCATTTATGAAAACAAGATTTTGATCTGGTTGCTCTAGTTCTTCATTTGCATACTTAAAGTAGCAATTTAATACAAATTATCCATTTTCCTAAGGAACCAAGAGAAATAACTATGTGAAAATGTGTTCCACTATTTGTAAACGTGAGTGGTCTAGTAAATAGAACTAGTGCTCAATTATTATAAGATTCTTGTGAATCAATTGTCTTTATCAAAAATTTAAACCCATTAAAGTCCATATACATTATATATTGATTGATACCCTGAAACAAACAAAAAAAACACACTACAAATTTAACATCAACATATCCCTACAAAATTACTTATAAACAATCTCATGAAGCATGCATACTCTTTACAAACTTCTTGTGAAGATAAAATTTTATTCACATACAAACATATTTAAACAACCTTATTATACTCCATACAAGCTTCATATATACATTTGATTTAAATCCATAGTGTATATTTGTCATTCTGGAGTTATAGAACATAAAATTACATTCCCATCAAAGGACATGAAAAGTTGATTTCAGACATAGAGATTTATTCTAATCTTCCCAAAGTTTTCTTCCTTTCCTAAATTGAGGGAACAAATTAAAGAAATGAAAGTAATGCATGAGAAGTGGTGTGATACAAAATCATAATCTCCAAATCATACATAACTTCAATGGGGAACACATAATTTTTCATACAACTTAAAATAAATGGAACTTATCCAAGGCCTTAAGCATTGCTTACCACATTCATGAGGACAAATCCTTATTCCAGAAATTCCTTGTTTTCCCCCAAGTTCCAACAAGCTAATAGAAAATCCAATTTATGTTGTGGTGTGCATCTCCAACCACACAACATAGTTTTAAAAATGATAAAGAAAAACTATCTCCAAAAGCATGAATACCTAAGGATATGAGGAGCATCATACCATGATCATAGGTATAAATGTTGATGAGCCAAAAAAAATCCATTTTATCTTGTTAATGTAGCAGATCTCAAGATAACCTTGTGTGAACTGAAAAGAGATATCATGGAATGGAAAAAGGGAAAAAGGAGAGAAAGTATGGGGAATTACTTCCACATAGCCTACCATGTGTAGCTTCCTTATCATTTATTTAAGATAGGAATCTCTTTTGAGTCCAAGGGATAACCAAATCCAGTGTTTAGTCAATGGTTGTGTACCAAGCCAATAAAGGTGGGTAGCTACTATAGCCCCCACCAAGGTCAAATCCTAACAAATGGCATGCATATGCTTGTGTTTGTGCTCGCACCTGTGGACTTATGCTAAAAGTGCACGTAATGTCAAAGGAAACTCTAAGCAATTATTGCATGCTTGTGATTGTTCTTGAAGGAGAGCTAGTGACTGCTAGCTTTCAATTTATCACAAGAACAAGTGTGAAGCCCAAAAAAACATAAAACTAGAATACAATTCTTGTTACATAATCATGGATCATTTTAGCTTGTTCCAAATCCAATTAATAACCGCATGCAGAGGTACAACACTTACCATGGTGATTGTTGGGACAAATGCATCCCCACAACCTTGATTGTATCAACTTTGAATGAGAGCACCTTGGCCCCGGTTGAATTCATATTAGTTACATTGTGCATATACACTTTGAAATAACACCCAACAATTCGTAAACCTTGGAGTTGGACAGGAATCCCACTATTCTACCAAGCATGAAACCTTGTCAATGCATCATTGTGCTTGTGCCAAAAGGAAGCCAATGATCACTAGCTTTCCTTCTAGCACAAGCACAAGTGTAGAGCCAACAACAGCATCAAAAGTAGATTTCTTATTGCGTCATTGTGGATCTTCTTAGTGTGTTTGAGAGCCAATAAAAAGTCATTCATGAAGGTAGAACACTAACCATGGTGATTTTTAGGGCAAAGGCACCCATATATCATCATTGTGCTTGTTCTAAAAGGAAAGCTAGTAACCATTATCTTTCCTTCTGGCAAAAGCACAAGCATAGTGCCAACAACAAGATCGGAACACTAATATTGGTTAGGGTGAAATCAACTCCTTGTCTATGACCAACAAACCATGGATCATGATGTAGGGAAATCAAAACCCAATGCAACCTTTTGACTCCATGCTAGGTTATATAATCATGTCATATTATGCAGGGCAATGTTAAATAGAAGGTGGTGATAATCATGTTTTCCAAGTAAGCATTTAAGATATTATTACAAGGATGTTATAAACAATGGTGTCCAACAAATCATTTTTATGATCCATACAATTTGCAAGAATTGGGTATGCCTGCAAGGACATATATATGGCACTCACTTATCATTGAAGTGGTTACAAATAATTCATCTTAAATACCAATCTCACCTTCTATATTTTGCATAATGAAATTTGTTGAAACCTAGAAGTGACATATTGAGAATGAGATTTGCAAAGCATGGGACACTACTCCAACTGCACCATTTTATATTTTGCATAATGAAATTTGTTGGATTCTAGAAGTGTCATACGGAGAGTAAAATTTGTAAGACAAACAACACCACAACAACCTCACCATTAGTCACATTTGTATCATTATGAACATTAGAAAAGACATAGCTCATACAATAACAACATTGCCCTCAATCATGTTGTAATCAACTCCAAATAAAGTAAACTACGATATATAGAATTAGAAATGCATTGATTACAGCCTTGTGTATGTGTTAGAAGGAAAGCTAGCAACCACTGACTTTCCTTCTAGCACAACCACTAGCACATTGGTCACAACAACTTCAGGATTCAAAACAGCAACCATGGTTAGTGTGATATCACCTCGTTGTTTTGTATAGCCACCTAAATCATGGGTCATTATGCGGGAAAATCACAAGTAGTGTTAGGGCATATGATGTAAATATTTCTACATGAGCTAGTGCTAAAAGAGCACGTGAGGATAAAGGAAACCCGTAAAAATGGTTGCATCCTTGTGCTTGTGCCAAAATAAAAGCTAGTGATTGTTATATTACCTTCTATCATAGGCACAAGTGCATTGGCCACAACAACATTATAACAATCACCATGGTAACTTAGGATGAAATCACCTCATTGCTTTGTCTAGAGACAAATAAGCATGGCTCATCATGTAGGGAATCAAAAGTAGGGTTAGGGTAGCTTGTGTTCATTGATACATGGGCTCATTCTAATAGGGAATTTGGGGAAATAAGCACCCCAAACATTGAATTCATCCTTATACTTGTGTGTTTGAGTGATAGATCCTTTTATGAGAGACTAATTTGACCAAAACTTGGACAATATAAGATTCAAGCTCAAGACCTACCCTTAGCTAGTTATAGCTACTTTAACTCTAATCTACACGCCCATTCATAATAAACAACCTTGATGATTCAATCATGAATTGTAGATTTATATTTACAACAACCATCCTCAAACCACAATTTGGTAACGCCTCCTAGCCATCTTTGATACTATGTTGAAGATTGGACATGATAGGAATTCCCCAAGTTGGCAGGATACTCTCGCATAAAGCATCAAAACACTAACCTTGATTAGGGTGAAATCACCTTCTTGCATTGTCAAGAAACCAACAAGCATGGCTCATCATGTAAAGGAATAAAAAAATGTTATGGTGAAGCAAGTTCATCTACATGGGCTTGTGCTATAAGGGCATGTGAGTACAAAGGAAACCCTCAGAAATTATGGCATCTTGAGATTTCTTCTGAAGGAAAGCTTAGAATGGATAGATTTCCATCTATGACAAGATCAAGTGTAGAGCCCACGACAACATCAAATTTGAATACATTTTTTGTTGCATATTTATGGATATTCTTAACTTGTTCCAAAGCCGATACATGGGCACACACATAGAAAAACTTTAACCATGATAATTCTTAGGACAAAGGCAACCCTAAATCATTTATTGCATTTAGCCAAGTTGTATCCATATTAGGTACATTGTGCATAAACACTTGATTGCTACATCATCAGAACACTAACCTTACTTAGGGTAAAATCACCTACTTGATTTGTTTAGAAACCAACAAGCATGGATTATGGTTTCCAAATACATTGTCATCAAATACATTGCACCATCAAAGAAATATAACTTAGGTTAGTTTTCCTTCTTACAACATTCCATGGTGAATGAAAACTAATGTGTGGTACTTTTCATATGGTAGTGTTTCATCTAACACAACTACATTGTCATAAAATACATTGCACCATTATGGAAATCTAAGTGGAGCTATCTAGAGTTAACTTTTGTCATCAATCAAAATACACCATGATGAAAATCTAGCTAGAGTTAGCTTTTGTTAATAAATCATTGCACAATGAGTGAAAGCTAATGTGTGTTAGCTTTTATAAGGTAGTTCTTCATCAAACACGACCACATTGTCAACAAAGACATTACACTATGATGGAAATCTAGCTGCAGTTAGTTTTCTTTCTAATGTCATGGCACATTGAATAAAAGCTAATGTGTGTTACCTTTGATAAGG
Organism: Pseudotsuga menziesii; assembly: GCA_001517045.1. NCBI lineage: Eukaryota > Viridiplantae > Streptophyta > Pinopsida > Pinales > Pinaceae > Pseudotsuga > Pseudotsuga menziesii. The sequence continues at coordinate 116,911 of LPNX010444557.1, forward strand.
TAGTTTTCCATCTAACACAACCCCATTGTCATAAATCACGTTGTACCATGATGGAAATCTAGATGGAGTTAGCTTTCATTCTTAAATAATTGCATGAGGAGTGAAAGCTTATGTATATTAACTTTCATAAGGTAGTTTTACATCTTAGACAACCACATTGCCATCAATCACATTGCGCCATGATGAAAATCTAGCTGGAGTTAGATTTCGCTTTTAAAACATTGCACGATGAGTGAAAGATAAAGTGTGTTAGATTTTATAAAGTAGTTTTCCATCTAGCACAACCACATTGTCATCAAATACATTACACGATGATGGAAATCTAGTTGGAGTTAGCTTTCATTTGTAAAGAATTACACAGTAAATGAAAGCTAATGTGTGTTAGCTTTCATAAGGTAGTTTTCCATCTAACATAGCCACATTGTCATCAATCACATTGCACCATGATGCAAATCTAGTTGGAGTTATAATTTGTTCCTAAAACATTGCACAGTGAGTGAAAGCCAATGTGTGTTAGCTTTCATAAGGTAGGTTACCATCTAACACAACCACATTGTCATCAAATATTTTACACCATGATAAAAATCTAGATGGAGTTAGTTTTTGTTCCTAAAGTATTGCACGGTGAGTGAAAGCTAATGTGTATTAGCTTTCATAAGGTAGTTTTCAATCTAACACAACCACATTGTCATCAATCATCAATCACTGCTGTTAGATTTCCTTCTAACAACATGGCATTGTGAGTGAAATTTAATGTGTGTTAGCTTTCATAAAGTTGTTTTCCATCTAACAACCATATTGGCATCAATCACATTGCACCATGATGTAAATCTAGCTAGAGGTAGCTTTTGTTCTTAAAGCATTGCACGGTGAGTGGAAGCTAATGTGTGTTAGCTTTCATAAGGTAGATTTCCAACTAACACAACCACATTATCATAAATCACATTGAACTGTGATGTAAATATAACTACAGTTAACTTTCATTCTTAAAACAATGCACGGTGAATCAAAGCTAATGCGTGTTAGCTTTCATAAGGTAGTATTCCATCTAACGCAGTGACATTGTCATCAAATACATTACACATTAACGAAAATCTAGCTGGAGTTAGCTTTCGCTCTAACAACATGGCATGGTGAGTGAAGGAAAATGTGTGTTAGTTTTCATAAGGTAATTTTCCATCTAACACAACCACATTGTCATCAATCACATTGCACCAAGATGAAAATCTAGTTGGAGTTGGATTTCGTTCTTAAAGCAATGCTCGGAGAGTGAAAGCTAATATGTGTTAACTTTCATAAGGTATTTTTAAATCTTAGACACCCACATTGTCATCAATCACATTAAGCCAAGATGGAAATTTAACTAGAGTTAGCTTGCACTCTTAAAACATTGCACGGATAATGAAAGCTAATGTTTGTTAGATTTCATAAGGTAGTTTTTGACCTATCACAACCACATTGTCATCAAATACATTACACAATGATGAAAATATAATTGGAGTTAGTTTTCCTTCGAACAACATGGCAAGGTGAGTGAAAGTTAATGAGTATAAGCTTTCATAAGGTAGTTTTTCATCTAACACAACCACTTTGTTATCAATCACATTGCACCATCATGGAAATCTAGTTGGAGTTAGCTTTCATTCTAACATTGCATAGTGAGTGAAAACTAATATGTGTCAGCTTTCATAAGACAGTTTTCCATCTAACACAACTACATTGTCATCAATCACATTGCACCATAATGAAAATCTAGTTGGAGTTAGTTTTTGTTCCTAAAACATTGCATAGTGAATGAAAGCTAATGTGTTTTAGCTGTCATAAGGTAGGTTTCCATCTAACACAGCCACATTGTCATCAAATATATTACACCATGACGAAAATCTAGTTGGAGTTAGTGTTCGTTCTCAAGATATGACACGATAAGTGAAAGCTAATGTGTGTTACCTTTCATAAGGTAGTCTTTGATCTAGCACAACCACATTGTCATCAATCATCAATCACTTGTGTTAGATTTCCTTCTAACAACATGGCACGGTGAGTGAAAGCTAATGTGTGTTAGATTTCATAAGGTTGTTTTCCATCTAACAATCATATTGTCATCACTCACATTGCACCATGATTGAAATCTAGCTGGAGTTAGCTTTCATTCTTAAAGAATTGCACGGTGAGTGAAAGTTAATGTGTGTTAGCTTTTATATGGTAGGTTTCCAACTAACACAATCATATTGTCATAAATCACATTGAACCGTGATGGAAATCTAGCTAAAGTTAGTTTTCGTTCTTAAAACATTGCACGGTGAATCAAAGCTAATGTTTGTTAGCTTTCATAAGATAGTTTTCCATCTAACACAATGACATTGTAGTCAAATACATTACACCATGACGAAAATCTAGCTGGAGTTAGTTTTCGCTCTAACTACATCGCAAGGTGAGTAGAGGAAAATGTGTGTTAGCTTTCATAAGGCATTTTTCCATGAAGATGAAAATCTAGCTGAAGTTATTTTTTGTTATTAAAATATTATACAGTGAGTGAAAGCTAATGTGTGTTATATTTTATTAGGTAGTTCTTTATCTAACACAACCATATTTTCATCAATCACATTGCACCATCATGGAAATTTAGCTAGAGTTAAATTTTGTTCTTAAAACATTGCACGGTAAGTGAACGCTAATGTGTTAGCTTTCATAAGGCATTTTTCCATCTAACACAACCACATTGTCATCAATCACATTCCACCAGGATGAAAATCTAGCTGGAGTTAACTTTTGTTAATAAATCATTGCACTGTGAGTGAAAGCTAATGTGTGTTAGTTTTTATAAGGTAGTTATTCATCTAACACAGCCATATTGTCAACAAATACATTAAATTATGATGAAAATATAGATGCAGATAGCTTTCCTTCTAACAACATGGCATGATGAGTGAAAGCTAATGTGTGTTAGCTTTCATAAACTAGTTTTCCATCTAACACAACCAGATTGTCATCAATCGCATTGCATCATGGTGGAAATCTAGCTGGAGTTAGCTTTCATCCTTAAATCGTTGCATGGTGAGTAAAATCTACTGTGTGTTAGCTTTTATAATGTAGTTTTTCATCTATCACAACCACATTGTCATCAATCACAATGCATCATGATGGAAGTCTAGTTAGAGTTAGCTTTCATTCTTAAAACATTGCACGGTGAGTAAAAAATAATGTGTATTAGCTTTCATAAAATAGTTTTTCATCTAACATAACTACATTGCCATCAATCGTATTGCATCATGATGAAAATGTAGCTGGAGTTAGTATTCCTTCTAACAACATGGCACGATCAGTGAAAGCTAATGTGTGTTAGTCCATTGCACTATGATGAAAATCTAACTGGATTTAACTTTTGTTCTTAAAACATTGCACGGTGACTGAAAGTTAATGTATGTTAGTTTTTATAAGGTAACGTTCTATATAAAACAACTACGTTGTCATCAAATACATAACACCATGATGAAAATCTAGCTGGAGTTAGCGTTCATTTTAACAAAATGGCACGGTGAGTGAAAGCTAATGTGTGTTAGCTTTTATAAAGTAGTGTTCTATCTACACAACCACATTGTCATCAATCACATTGCACCGTGATGAAAATATAGTTGGAGTTAGATTTTGTTCTTCAATCATCTGCACAGTGAGTGAAATCTAATATGTTTTATCTTTCATAATGTAGTTTTCCATCTAACGCAACCACATTGTCATCAATCATATTGCTCCATGTTAGAAATCTAGTTGGAATTAGCTTTTGTTCTTAAAGCATTGCATAGTGAGTGAAAGTTAATGTGTGTTAGTTTTCATAAGGTAGTTTTTCATATTACACAACTATATTGTCAACAATCACATTACACTGTGATGGAAATCTAACTGGAGCTAGTTTTCATTCTTAAAACATTGCACGGTGAGTAAAAGTTAATGTGTGTTAGTTTTTGTAAGGTAGATTTCTTTCTAAAACAGCCATATTGTCATCAAATACATCACACCATGATGAAAATCTAGATTGAGTTATTTTTGCTTTTAACAACCTGGAACGGTGAGTGAAAACTAATGTGTGTTAGATTTCATAAGGTAGTTTTCCATCTAACACAACCACATTGTCATCAATAACATTGCACCGTGAGGGAAATCTAGTTGGAGTTAGCTTTTGTCCTTAAATTATTGCACGGTGAGTGAAATCTAATATGTGTTAGCTTTTATAATGTATTTTTACATCTGGCACAACCACATTGTAATCAATCACAATGCACACTGATGAAAATCTAGCTCGAGTTAGCTTTCGTTCTCAAAACATTGCACGATGAGTAAAATCTAACGTGTGTTAGCTTTCATAGGGTAGTTTTTCATTTAACACAACCACATTGTCATCAAATACATTACACCATGATGGAAATCTAGCTGGAGTTAGGTTAATAACAACATGGCATGATGAGTGAAAGTTAATGTATGTTAGCTCATTGCACCATGATGGAAATCTAGTTGGAATTAGCTTTCCTTCTAACAACATGGCACGATGAAAGAAAACTAATGTGTGTTAGCATTCATAAGGTAGTTTTTCATCTAACACAACTACATTCTCATCAATCACATTGCACCGTGATGGAAATCTAGTTGGAGTTAGCCTTCATCCTTAAATCATTGCACGATTAGTGAAATCTAATGTGTGTTAGTTGTCATAATGTAGTTTTTCAGCTAACGCAACCACATTGTCATCAATCACAATGTACCATGATTGAAATCTAGCTAGAGTTATATTTTGTTCTAAAACATTGCATGGTGAGTAAAAGATATTGTGTGTTAGCTTTCATAAGGTTGTTTTCCATCTAACGTAGCCACATTGTCATCAAATACATTACACTACGATGGAAATCTAGTTGGTGTTGGTTTTCCTTGTAACAACATGGCACGATGAGTGAAAGCTTATGTTTGTTAACTCATTACACCATGATGAAAATCTAGCTAGAGTTAGATTTTCTTCTAATAACATGGAAGGATGAGTGAAAACTAATGTGTGCTAGCTTTCATAAAGTAATTTTTTATCTAACACAACCACATTGTCATCAATCACATTAAACCATGATGGAAATCTAGTTGGAGTTCGCTTTTGTCCTTAAATCATTGCACAGTGAGTGAAATCTAATGTGTGTTAGCTTTCATAATGTAGTTTTCTATATAGCACAACCACATTGTTATCAAGCACAATGCACCATGATGGAAATCTAGCTGAAGTTAGCTTTCATTCTTAAAACATTGCACGGTGAGTAAAAGCTAATGTGTGTTAACTTTCATAAGGTAGTTTTCCATCTAACACAACCACATTGTCTTCAAATACATTACACCGCAATGAAAATCTAGTTGGAGTTAGCTTTACTTTTAACAACATGGCACGATGAGTGAAATCTAATGTGTGTTAGCTCATTACAACATGATGGGAATCTAGTTGGAGTTAATTTTTGTTCTTAAAACGTTGCACGGTGAGTAAAAGTTAATGTGTGTTAGTTTTCATAAGGTAGTTTTTTTTTCTAAACAACCACATTGTCATCAAATACATAACACCATGATATAAATCTAACTCGAGTTAGCTTTCATTTTAACAGCATAGTACAGTTAGTGAAAGTTAATGTGTGTTAGCTTTCATAAAGTAGTTTTCCATCTGGCACAACCACATTGTCATCAAGCACAATGCACCATGATGGAAATCTAGCTGGAGTTAGCTTTCATTTTTAAAACATTACACGGTCAGTAAAAACTAATGTGTGTTGGCTTTCATAAGGTAGTTTTACATCTACCACAACCACATTGTCATCAAATACATTACACCATGATGGAAATCTAGCTGGAGTTAGTTTTCTTTCTAACAACACGGGACGATGAGTGAAAGCTAATGTGTGTTAGCTCATTGCACCATGATGGAAATCTAGCTAGAATAAGCTTTTGTTCTTAAAATGTTGCACAATGAGAGAAAGTTAATGTGTGTTCGTTTTCATAAATTTCATTTCTATCTAAAACAAGCACAATGTCATCAAATACATTACACTATGATGGAAATATAGCTGGAGTTAGCTTTTATTTTAACAACATGGCATGTTGAGTGAAAGTTAATGTGTGTTGGATTTCATAAAGTAGTTTTCCAACTAACACAATCACATTGAACTGTGATGGAAATCTAGCTGGAGTTAGATTTCGTTCTTAAATCATTGCACGTGAGTGAAATCTAATGTGTTTTAACTTTCATAATGTAGTTTTCCATCGAACACAACCACATTGTCATCAATTGCAATGCACCATGATGGAAATCTAGCTAGAGTTAGCTTTCATTCTTAAAAGATTGCACGGTGAGTAAAAGCTAATGTGTGTTAACTTTCATAAGGTAGTTTTCCATCTAACACAGCCACATTGTCATCAAATACATTACACCATGATGGAAATCTAGTTGGAGTTAGCTTTCCTTCTAACAACATGACACAATGAGTGAAATCTTATTTGTTAGCTCATTACAACATGATGAAAATCTAGCTAGAGTTACCTTTCCTTCTAACAACATGGTATGATGAGTGAAAGCTAATGTTCTCTAGCTTTCATAAGATAGTTTTCCATCTAACACAACCACATTGTCATCAATCACATTGCACCGTGATGGAAATCTATTTGAAGTTAGTTTTTGTTGATGTTTTGGAATGGACATCTTCGAACAAACTATTGAATTTTAGCATTAGCATATAACTTTAAAAAAAATAGTAGATAAACTTAAACAATTCAGAAGTGCAATAAAAACACATTCATCACATCAACACAATGGACACAAGATTTTTCACTAGGGAAACCTTAAAAAGACAAAAACACCAAAAGCATTAGTAGCTCATCTCGTAAATGAGATGCCTTAGGAAATTCTTCAAAAAGTTCCTCAAATCCAAATCTGGATTTTACCCACAATAACTATAAAATTTATCAGAAAAAATTAGACTAATAATTTTACCCACAATTAACAGAATTACAAAAATTACCAATTTAGGTCTTTTTCAGCAAACTGAGATTTTCTCTCTCCTACCCAGAAAAGGCAAAGGATGCCCAAGTCAGATCTGACTATCACTGATAGCCTGTACCTTTATGTCATACAGTTGTAGGACCGTACGGATCTGTCCTTCTGCTTCCCGAAAAAGACAAAGGTTTCCCAAGTCAAATCTGACTATCACTGATAGTCTATACCTTTCTGTCGTATAGTTGTACGACCATATGGATCTGGCCTTCTGTTGCTCGACTGCTTTTTCCCTGTTGCCCGCGGTCTGCTCTCTACCCCGACTGTTGCCTATGGATTTCTCCCTCTGCCCAGTTGTTTCCCGTGGCCACGCCAACCCTATTAGGGCCTTCCTTAGACTACCTGAGGGTTGGCTATGGGCCAAACCCTCACGGGTAAGCCTATTAGAGACTACCTGAGGATGCCTATAGGGCAACCTAGAAAAGAAGAGGGAAAATCCCTTGCCCAAAAACAAAAGACAGTCAACCCATAAGAAAATATGGGGGTTGCCCGAATTTTTCCTTGCTGCCCGAAGGTGTACGGAAGGGAAGAGAGCTGCCCGAACTTTGTCTTAACTTCCCAGAAAATAAGAATAGCTGCCACAAAAATTATGAGAGGAAGAATGCTAATAAAAAACCTAGCTGAGTGTTTGCTGAGGATGCCCTAGGATGAGGAAAAAATATTTTTCAACAAAAATAGCAGCTTCACCTGTTAGAGCAAACTTGTGTATGTAATAATGAGAAGACTTGATCTTCTTATATAGCCTTCTTTCACCTGTTAAGTGGACCAAAATTAGGAAAGATAAAAATAATAATATTTTAATATTTTCCTAATTTCACTTTTACCTTCTTACCAAAATCCTTTTTATTTATCTTTGACTTTTACCAAAAGTCATTATTTATTTTTGACTTCCACCTGTGGTCCTTTTCCTGTGGTACAAAAGTCTTTATTTATTTTGAATTTTGACTTTGGTCTTTTTCCAAGTGCCCCTGTGGTTATTACCTATGGTTCTTTTTTATTCCAAAAGTACATCATCATAAACCAAGAGAGTTACTAATGCTTTTATCTCACACTCTGTGTGACACCTAGATATGGTACTAGGGTAACTTAACCAAGGGTAGCTAATAATTGGAGAAGTACACCAAGTCCATATATCAAGGGTCAGAGTGCCACTCATGCCTAGACCCATTCTAGGGCTTACAGTGCCTTCATTCTCCAAGAGAATGGCTACTCAGAACTAAGTTGAGTCTACTAGTACTAGATTGGTCTACATCGTGGTCCCGGACTAGATGTCTACTCAACACTAGGTTGAGTCTACCTAGGTCAGAGTTGGGTCTATATCATGGTCCCCTACTAGATATTTACCATTTAACAGAATGGTCACTCAACACTGGGTTGAGTCTTCACCATGGTCCCAGACCAAGTGGTTCCATTCTCCTAAGAGAAGGGCTCTCGATGTTGCTCAGAAAAATCAACACTCCCTCTCAGCGAGAGAGGAATTATATGCCATACCAAGCTTTTCATGAAAGTACATGAACTTTGATGCTGTCAGAGGCTTGGTAAAGATATCTGCAATCTGTTCATCTTTACAAATGTACTACAACTTCAGAGCACCTCTTTGCACTAGGTATCTGATGAAATGATACCTCATTTCAATGTGTTTCGATCTATCATGAAACACTGGGTTTTCTGAAAGCTTTATGCAACTCTAATTATCTCAATGGATGATGGTTGAGTCAAGGTTTCCCTCGAACAGATCTGATAACAAATTTCTGAGCCAAATTGCTTCCTTGCAGGCATCGCTTGCAGCAATATACTCTGCCTCAGCTGTACTCTAAGCTATGGAACCCTGCTTCATGTTGGACCAAGAGATCATTGCTAATCCCATACCGAAGCAATAAACAGAGGTAATTTTTTCGGTTAACTACATTTCCAAACCAATTTGAATCCGAATATCCAAATAACAATACTCCACTGCTGGAAGTATACCTGAGCCCATACGTAATAGTACCTCGCACATATTTGAGTATATGTTTAGCAGCTACCAAGTGTATGTGCTTCATTCTGACATGAGCTGACTCAGTGCATTCACTATGTAGTAGATTCCTGGTCTTGTATGCACGAGATACATCAGGGAACCAATGAGCTGTCTATAGAGAGTAGAGTCCACACTTTGTGAACTAGAGGCCGAGTCCTGCAACTTTGTCAAGTTGGTAGTCATTGGTAAGCTCATGGACTTCTAGTCCTGCATCCCAAATCTCTACAAGATGTCTACTGCATACTTTCCTTGTGTCAAGAATATCTCACCTGGATTTTTCCAGACTTCTAAGCCAAGGAATTAATGCATCAATCCAAGATCTTTCATCTCGAATTCAGAGGTAAGCTCCCTCTTACACTGGTCTATCAGTTGTTCATCACCTGTAAAAAACAAGTCATCTACATATAAAACAAGTATCAAGACATGATTATGAACAACTTTAAAGTACAAGTTAGAATCAGCTGTACATTTGGAAAACCCCAAGCTATGGAGAAATCCATCCATCCTAGCATACTAGACTCTTAGAGCCTATTTCAGTCCATACAAGGCTTTCTTCAGTTTACATACATGGGTCTTCTTCCCATGAGTAACAAATCCTTTAAGTTGTTCAATATAAACTTCTTCCTCAATCTTACCATTGAGAAAGGTTGTCTTTACATCCATCTGATGTAACTTCCATCTGAAAACTATAGCAGGTGAAATGATGGTTATGATGATAGTGTACCTGGAAATAGGAGAAAATGTCTCATCATAGTCAATGCATTCTTTCTAAGTGAAGCCACGAGCTATGAATCTGGCTTTATACTTTTCCACACTGCCATTTGCAGCATGCTTGATCTTATAAAGCCATCTGAAAGTCACTACTGACTTTCCTACAGGTCTGGGAACAACTTCCCAAACATCATTTTTCATGATTGACTTATACTCTTCAATCATAGCATCAACCCATACCTGTTTACTTGTTGCATCTTCGTATGATGAAGGTTCTGAACTGATAAGTTGAATAATAAGACCAGAGTACTTATGTGGTTTTATGCTTTCTATGAAAGTCTTTGGAGGAGCTTTATGCTTCTCGGCTTCCTGTACCATCTCTCAATACCAAGTGGGATGAGTATGTCTAATGTGAAATCTTTCACATTGTACAGTGTGATTAAAGGAGATGTTAGACTGCAGAATATTTTGCATCTTATTTTAGTGGCACCCTAGTTGGAAGAGCTACCTACTTTCTACAAACTAGTTTTAGTTCAGAGAAAAAAAAGTAGGAAAAGTAGGAAAAGTAAGTAGAAATTAATGAGTGCAATTATTCCAAAAGGTAGTAGTCTGGTAGATCACTTAACCAATGACATCAACAGTTCTCCTTTTGGGATATTGATCATGCCACCACAATTCTTGAGAATACACTAATTCTTTTGACACAAAAACTGTCTGCATTATAGAGGTGTGAAAAGAAAAGTTGAATATGTCTTTTCCAGAGTTCACAATAGAGGTATGTTGTATACTTGAATAAGTTTAAAGTCGATAGTTAAAGGCTTATAGATTATCTTTGTTTTTATGGTGTTTCCTATTTTTCTCTTAGCTACGTGACATGAAAGAGAAGCTATTGTCACAACTATGGGATCGATGTCAAATTTGGTAAATAATGGAATCACCACCTTTGACCCATTTGCAAGGTAGAAGAGTTTTAATGTGAAGAAACATCCAAGGAAGAAAAAATATTCCATGAGAGAATGATTGTACAAAGCACAATTACATATCATTACACTCTACCTTGTGCATTGACATTAGCAACTAATTCTAATCTTGGTCCAGTTCTGCATCCTTCTATGACTGAATCCTTGCTTCTTTTTTTCTATTTTTTCCTCACTTGCTCTATTTTTTTGTCCCAAGTGAACTAAGAGCACAGATACACGAAAAGCTAAAACTTAGAAGAAACTTCCTAAAACTACCTTTTGTAACTCTTACCTATATGGTTTCAATGCCAACATGGCTCTAATATGTACATGGATAATACCTCATTCTTTTAGAAGGTTGATGGTCCCCATAAAATTACCTTTATGACAGGATTTGAACTTCCTAGTTATTGTTGGTCTGTTTTACAACTCAACTTGCAAATTTGGAATCAGTTCTTCTACGACAGGTATAAGAGGTTCTTCCTCATAATGTCAAACCATTGAAAATATTTGACACTGACATTTCCTCTAATTGGGAGATTTATGGCCTAGAAGATTGGCAATGGATCACATGTAAGGATAGGGGTAGATGCTACAATGGCTAGTAATAATGTTGTTTTTTTTCCAGAAGAGTTAATTTAGTGCTTTCAAGGTGTTGGTAAATTCACGCTGAATCAATTTGGGAACCCCATTACCACTTCAATATGGAAATAAGGATGGCTATCAACTAAAGACTTAGGTTTGTTGGTGTATTATGATCACTCTTGGGAAAATTTTGTATCAAAAATGCAGAGAGTGTACATCAGACTTGGTGATTTTGTTGATGAACTAGTCTGGGCTCAAAACAAAGTTGCCAGATAGTTACAATCCAAAACAAGGATATATAGCCTTTGAAGGGGATGCAATACAAGTAGCAGGTATGTGGTTCTCTATATTGTGGAAGAACAAAGCCCCTAAAAAACTAAACTTCTAATGTGGATAGCTTTACATAATACAATTCTTACTTTGAAATTCCTACAAAAAAAAAAACAAAGGTTGGGCCAAACATTTGTCTACTTTGTAGATTTGATTCCAAGACTTGCACTAATCACCTTTTCCTAAAATTCCTATTTATTAAACATGTGTGGAAACATATGGAAGACAGCCTTGGGAAGCATGCTATCTGGAATGAAGATTCTATTGAAGGTCATTTCAAAATTTGGTTTGTCGGATCAAAACTAAAAAATTCTAAGAGTTACACCTTTCCTTGTTATATGGGAAATTTGGATTGCCATAAATTCCATTATTTTTGAAGATTGAAGCATGCCTACTTTCCAAATCTCTACTCAAGTTAACAAACTACTTCATCATTGTCACGCTCTACTTGTTAACAAACTACCTTTTGTAACTCTTGCCTATATGGTATCAATGCCAACATGGCTCTAATATGTACATGGATCAGACCTCGGTCCTTTGGAAGGTTGATGGTCCCCATCAAATTACCTTTATGACTGGATTTGGATTTCCTAGGTATTTTTGGACTGTTTTACAACTTAACTTGCAAATTTGGAATCGGTTCTTCTACAACAAGTATAAGAGGCTCTTCCTCATAATGTCAAACCATTGAAAATCTCTGACACTGGTAGATCAGTGAACCAATGACATCAACAATGGATCTATTGGGATATTGATCGTGCAACCACAATTCCTGAGAATTACCTAAATCTTTTGACACAAAAACAGTCTGCATTATAAAGGTGTGAAAATAGAAGCTGAATATGTATTTTCTAGAGTTCATAACAGAGGTATGTTGTAGACTTGAAGAAGTTTAAAGCCAACAATCAAAGGCTTACAGATTGTCTTTGTTTTTATGGTGTTTCCTATTTGTCTTTTAGCTACGTGACATGTTAGAGAAGCTATTGTCACAGCTATGGGATCCATGTCAAATTTAGTAATGATTGGAATCACCACCTTTGACCCATTTGCAGGGGTAGAATAGTTTTCATGTGAAGAAACATCTAAATGAGTTCTATATTCCACATCAAACTAAACAGGATTTTAAGTCATTGACTTGGTACCAGCAACATGAAAATAAGAGTCTTTGTGTGAGGAACATTCTCCACTTTATGTAAACGAATTTATTTCAAAGAAATCAAAACTGCTAAAGGATGCCTTGAAACACCTACCGATACATATTACTGTAATGAAGATGCCTAGAAACAAGGCACAACTTGCTTTAGATGTGTCCTTATTTATGCTTGCAAAAGCAACAATAGAGTAGGGGATTTAGAAAGAATGAAAGTACACTAGCAACAAGATTAAATATTCATTATACAACAGAGAAAACATCAAAGGAAGAAAAATTATTCCATGAGAGAATGACTGTACAAAGCATAATTACATATCATTACACTCTGCCTTGTGCATTGACATTAGCGACTAATTCTAGTCTCGGTCCAGGTCTGCATCCTGCTGTGATTGAATCCTTGCTTCTTTCTTTTCTGTGTTCTCCTCACTTGCTCTTTCTTTTTGTCCCAAGTGAACTAAGAGCAGGAAAAAAAAAAGCTAAAGCTTAGAAGAAACTTCCTAAAATTGCCTTTTGTAACTCTTGCCTATATGGTATCAATGTCAACATGGCTCTAATATGTACATGGATAACACCTCATTCCTATGGAATGTTGATGGTCCCCATCAAATTACCTTTATGACTGGATTTGGACTTCCTAGGTATTGTTGGACTATTTTATAACTCATATTGCAAATTTGGAATCAATTCTTCTACAACAGGTATAAGAGGATCTTCCTCATAATGTCAAACCATTGAAAATCTCTGACACTAGAATTTCCTCTAATTGGGAGCTTTATGGCCTAGAATATTAGAAATGGATCACATGTAAGGATAGGGGTAGATGCTACAATGGCCTGTAATAATGTTGTTTGTGTTCTAGAAGAGTTAATTTAGTGCTTTCAAGGTATTGGTAAATTCACATTGAATAAATTTGGGAACCCTATTACCACTTCAATATGGAAACAAGGATGGCTATCAACTCAAGACTTAGGTTTTTTGGTGGATTATGAACACTCTTGGGAAAATTTTGTTTCAAAAATGCAGAGAGTGTACATCAGACTTGGTGATTTTTTTGATGAACTAGTCTGGGATGAGTATGCCTACTACCACATCTTTGACATTGTACAGTGTGATGAAAGGAGACGTGAGACTGCAGAAGATTTTGGATCTTATTTTAGTGACACCCTACTTGAAAGAGCTATCTACTTTCTGCAGCCTAGTTTTAGTTTAGAGAAAAAAAAGTAGGAAAAGTAGGAAGAAATTACTGAGTGCAATTCTTCCAAAAGGTAGTAGTCTGCTAGATCACTTAACCAATGACATCAACAATTCTTCTTTTGTACCATTGTTAAACATGGTAAACTGAGTTGTTGCTAATCTGAACTTGGCAAGATGGGTACTGTTCCTAAAACCTAGCTTCTTGCCTTTACATCAAGAAAGAAAGACTAACAAACAACCTGAAATTGGTGCTTCAAAACATAGCCAATAGAACAAAATTCAATCTGGAGCTAAAGATTGTAAAATGGAACCAGCTGATTTTGAAAGGTTTATGAACTGCTTGATTTTCACTCTAGATACATTGTTTTTACAGTTTCCCATATATTCTCAGAAGAGAAGACATCATTCAAACTTGGTGAGCTTCATGGAGAAGACAATACTCAGTCATTAGGTTGACATGTCCTTAGAATTGAAAGTTCGTTCTGTTAAAACTCAGTATCTTTCTTCTCTGAAAGCATTCACAAAGTTGATTTTTCTCCATAGATTTGAGAACCCTACATTCATGAAATATTTACATCGTCTTATTCTTTCACAGTCACAAGAATATCATGCTTCTAATATTGTTAGTCAATTTGCAACAGATGCTAATGAAGAGGAGAACGAAAAAGGTTTGGATGCTAATGAAGAGTGAAAAATGGAATTGACGATTTCCTCTTCTTGGCCTTTGTTTTTATGGTTGTGCTATATTATAATGAGGGTTTGATTGTGCCAAATTTGGTGTGATTTTTTTCCAAAAATAGATGATTCTAAAGAGAAATCATATTGAATTAGAATCCCTCTAAAATCTATGGCTAAAGAAGGCTCCAAGATCATCTATAATCAACAATGTATTTAAGATAAATGTGATTTTCCAAAAATTGAATTTGGTTTCCAAAATGCATTGCTTTTCCTGAGCTCAAAATAGTACCAGATCACCACAAAAGTATCACTAATAAGAGTGCGCTCTCCTGGCTAACTTTAGCATGAATAACGTTGTATATAGCCTCCAAAGCAGTGCCCTAATTACCCCTCCTGCATGCTCAGATAATCATCACAATGCAAGCACATTGATAGCGCCCTCATATTTTGTTATCCCCTGTTTTCATGCAGATCTTATCAGCAGTTCAAGCAAAAAAAAATGGTGTCCTTCACAGTCAATCCATCTCAAAAGAGGTGCCCCTCTTTGAACATATTAGCGTTTGATAAGATATTACTAATAAAACTTCGGAATGGTAGTTTAACCTGTCAACAAAGTTGACCTGATAAAGCGAACAATATTCCTGTTTATATGAGAGATTTACCTTACAAGCACTTAATGCATAAAAAGAGGTAATCTACATGATTAAATATTATAAGGATGCAAACCTACAATTGTATGATAATACATGTCAGAAGTTTCCTCCATTGAAAGGGAATATTTTTGCAAATTTGGGAGTTGGAACTACAGAATAAAGAGGATTGTTCTATGTTATCTAAGAGAGTTAACTAAGAGAGGATTGTTCTATATTAACTAAGAGAGTAGCACACAAATCACCAAAACCTAACCATTTTGGTTGTATGTTGATAAGAGCCAACTACTTACCATTGTTGTTCCAGGCAAATTATGGCACTATTTTTGTGAAAACAAACTCAAATGCCAAGAGTAACAATTGGATGAAATCAACTTATAAACCTGCCATATTTACGTCATTGATGTTGTCTTGGGATTTAATTCCTCAAAGATATGGGACTTATGGTATTCACCCGGTTGAAAATTTCATACATATTAATAACCATCGCAATTCAATGACCCTACAAGTTTCCAAAATGTATCTCCTAAGTAAATGCACAAATTGGTTTGTAAGGTCCAACAAGCATCATTGCTAATGTCCATGAACCTAATGTCCTTCTCTTCACATTGGAAATTAGAGTTGTTTTACATGCTCCACTCCCATTCTCATTCCAAGGTGTTCCCAAACATTCTAGCCATAGTCCCAGTCTGTATTACCAAGCACATTATTGAACCTACAAGTTTATGACTGATCACCCTTGACTATCATCATTTCTGGAGATATTTGAGCAAGTATTGTACATTTGTTCCTCATGACTAGAGGATGATGCATACATCACAAATCTGATAGTGCTTGTTTAATCCAAGTTCACATCCCACATTAGCTTCAGGAATGCTATATTAGCAATAAGTACTCTTCTCTTTTCTAGAAATGTTCCTAGGCATAAAAACTGGTAAATGGTCCATGCACTATGCAATGCCTTTCCAAAAACCCTTGTATTGGATACAATTTTCACACACAAACTGAGTGCTAGCAATCTGGTGAGTATTGATTATACATGAGATGAATGGAGATACTCAGACCTTTTCTTCAATTTTATGTCTTTCTGGCAGCATTCAAGGCCTAATTCTAGCGACCTCATTAAGAGGTACTAGTATTTTTCTCCGTTATGATTCCTGATTATGCACAGGATTTTGGATATTACCACATTCATACATAGAACAATATTGTAAGATTTTTTTTTATAGGGCCCTTATACCTTGCGCACCTGTTTTTGCATCATTTTAAACCTAATATATATATCAGAGATTCAGATGTATCAATAAGTAGGATAAGTAGCATAGCTCTCTTATTCAACACCACCACAAACTTCTAGAAGTTGAGGTCCCTCGGGTGTCCAATCAGGGGATAAACAAATAGCTTCACTTTTCCACTGTATCCATGAGATATTGTGAGCAGGAACTGTCACATAAGAATGGGAAAACTACAACATAGCAGTCAATCAAGAAATGCATTATCCATTAAGAAACACCCTAGATTCTTTGCACCCTGGGTCTAAGAAACACCACACCCTAAGCTATTTCACATCTCTTCACCCACTTTTAGGGTCACCCTTTTTTGTTTTTTACGCATACTTCCTATTCATGGGTTTTTTTATGAGTATTTGTTATCTCCTTGCATTTCTTATATAGAGCAAGCGATAGCTGTGAGTTTTGAAAAGCACTATGTTTCCTTTATTGGATAGAAAAGCTGAGAGAAAAGGATTCAAGACACAACATGGAATAGGAATAAAAAGATGAAATTAGATAGTTGGTATTATAAAAACATGTGCATTGTGCAAAGGTTTCAATTGTTGTGCCATTAAACTGACCTACAAAGTACAATCCTAAGAACCTTTGGCAGTTTGCCTTAACCCAAATTCTGTAAATGATAAATATTTCAAACGCAACAAAAATTTGAACGGAAAAGTTTTCTTCAATTTAGATTAAGTAAATGATAAACATGTTTGGGACAACAAAATATTGAACTAGATTCAGAGACAAAGCTAATCTAGTTGCAAATGAATTGGCCAATATGGGTTTTAAAAGTAATACCCATGGTGCGGTATATAAATAGTTGAAGGATTATGGCCATAAAAAGTTCCTGAAAATTATCAAAGACAGTCTAATTGATTTGATAAGCAATGATAAAAAGTCATCTTTGAACCAGGTTAATCATGCCATTGGATGTCAAAATTATTTATTGTCATTATGATTTGTACGAGGCATCTTGGCATCTGATTCAGACCCTGCCAAAGAACCAAGTTCAAAATAAAATATGTTATACAGATGTGTGCTATTTCAATTACAGTGAAGTCAGTCCATGTTTTAATTTTCTTTCCCTAATTTTATGTATTAAATTGGTTGTCAGTATATGTGAATGAACTATAACAATAATATTATTTTCAAGTCCCTAGATGTGTCAATCCTTTGTAAATAGAATCCATTGTTATATCTGTATCTCATATGTATGTTGATGAATCTATGAGGCCACCATTTCCTGAAATGTAGACTCGAGTATATAATTATGTATCTTTCTCTATTTAAGTTGATACAAAATTCTTTACATACGACCTAAAAAAAATCAATAGTTGAAAATGCAAATTGCTAAATTATCAACAACTTTACTAGGATTTCAGATGAAGAGAATGGCTTAGCCATCAGATGTTTTGAATAAAATTTAAAACTGTGCCTACCAGCATCTTGAGATATAATGTACATTCAGTTTCAAAAAATAGACCCCAAAGTATAACTGTGGTCTGTCAAGTTAAAAAGCTACTACAATGACAAACTAATAATTTGTCATTATAATATCCAGTGACCAAGACTGTTGTTAAGCCCTTCCTTTTCTATTGATCAACCAAATTATGTTAATATCCATCGACCGTCATATTTAAACTAAGAAGAATACGCAGAGGATTTTGAGATCTGTATGTTACCTCTTTTCCTTGTTGGTGACTTGAATGCCTGTTGAGGTGAATAGAATTTGTTCACGGAAGCTACAGAACTCGCTGGATGAAATAGTGGGAAATTATCAAGTCGTTGTGGTGGCCAAGTGCAATAAAATACCATAACATCAATGCCTCTAGAGCAGTGTTCATTTAGACTTATTTTTGGCTCTATTAAGATGATGTAACAAGCTATTTTTCCTTCCTGAAAACCCTAGCTGCATACACAGTAGTATAGTTTCTTTCCACAATTGAAATTGACAGACTATAACTCCTGCCAAGCTGAGTTCGGTCGTTCGATTCAACTCAATAATAGAATTTGAGCCCACCAATGAATATGCCATTTGGGAAGACCTCCCATTTAAAGTGAAATTGCTAAAAAATTTCAAGTGCCTGCACCAAATATCCATGGTTCTATTCCGTTTCTGTTTCCATTGACTGCATTTTTAGTACCCTTGAGAAAATGATCCCAATCTTTGAGAATGGTTTTTGTTGAGCGTCTCAAATCAAGCAGGAGAGAGCCTGGTTATTTTTAGGAGAAGTTAGAATGGGGCAAAGAAATGATCTTGTTTTAGCAAGCGTTCCTCTTTCCTCGCTATCCTTAAATGGAGGCATGAAGGCTTTTCAATTCAACAATGGGTTGTGTTCTTCTAACCAATGTTTTGTACAGAGATATTATACTAAGCATTCATTCTTGACCTCTGATGTTTTTTTCGTTTTACAAGCATCTTTGATAACTCAGCTAATAACCAAAAAAAATCCCCTCCGGCTTATAGTATATTTTCAAAAAAATAAAATATTATTTAAAAAATAAAAATAAAACAAATTGGGGGAGTTAAAGACTAAATTCAAATTTGTTCAAAAATAAACGTGTTTAGAGATTCCTCTTCCCCTTCATTGATTTTGATTTATTTTTTCAAGCATGAAATTAAAAAAAAAAAAAATTGACCATGGGGAATGGGTAACTCGTCGGGACCACTTGGCAAGACCCAGGGTCAAATCCGTCGGTTGCCACTATAACCCCAAGAGTATATGGTAACTCATCGGGACCACTTGGCAAGACCCAGGGTCAAATCCTTCGGTTGCCACTATAACCCCAAGAGTATATCCAACAACCCACAAACTAGGTATACCAATAACTTTTGACTCAGCAAAGGCTGAGACGTTCCGACAGGTTCAAATCCGTCGGTTGGCACTATAACCCCAAGAGTATATCCAACAACCCACAAGCTAGGTATACCAATAACTTTTGACTCAGCAAAGACTGAGATGTTCCGACTCCCACTAAGGTGGATATCTATCCAAGGGGTCACCTACCCTGCGAGCCTTATCACAATAGGACATGTCTCATTGGGATTTGATCCCTGGTGGGTTGGGTGAAAATCAACTTCCCCCACCATTAGGCCCCCAAGTCCTTGACATGAAACAAAAAAATAATTAGACTTGCAAGAGAGGAAAGAAGAAAGGACAAGTACCCTTCAACTCAGTTTGAATTGCATGCAACAGTTGAGTTGGTTTTGATTGTGGTCTTCCAGTTGTGAGTGGTCTCCTTTGCAATAAAATGATTTGATGTTGATATGAAGAGGCGGTCTTCCACAACTACTGGTATATATTCAATTAGTACATGTATGCGGTTGGTGCCTCTTTGGTATTTATTCCATCTGAACCAAATCCCCTTAGATTGATGGGCTTCATGAAACTTGGTACACCTTCATTCTTAGTAGGTACTTTCTCAATTTGATAGATATGCGATAGGAAGAATGAAATATGATCTCCATGATTGGGCCATCAAGATAGGTGAATCAATATGTCTTGTTGTAGAGTGAGTGGGGTTATAAAGATGTATTTATATCTTTTAGAGCTCCTCACTCGAAGAAATAATGGCAGTTCAAACATAAAAGACTGCTACACAAGACACTAATTTAATGCATTTCCCAGTCAATCCTTTGGCTACTCAATTGAATGAAATGATGTATGAAAAGATCCAATTGACATAAAAGAAAGGATGTACCAAAAGCTCCAAACTGACATGAACAATTAAGATTAGGCAATTAATAAAATACGCACCATTTGGAGAGAAGAGAGACACAAATTCTTGGAAACTACATATGAAATTAGATGCCAAGGAGTGTCCATGTGGATTTACCAACCAGCATAAGATCTATCCTAGCATATGTGATACATACCATTTCGTCCAGTATTCCCTAGTATATGGGTAGATTCATCAATGCATTATTAATTGTGTCATTCAGCAAGGAAACTAGGTGGATAGTGATATGAAGCCTCATAAATTGCGGAGCTGACATATGTGCATATCTTCCACACTTAACTTGGTTTATGTCACTCATACTCAGGGATTTGGAGTGTAGCAATCTATCGCAGTGAATGGTAGCAATCTATAGGTATAATCATTGTGCCCTAGTGCTATTGTGTGGATCCATACTCTGATCATGTTTAATTCTTAGTTTAACCTAAAATGGGCATGGATTAATGGCAATGAGCTTGTGTATTGGTTGTTATTTATATATGGGTTGCAACATAAATATGGTTGATCCCAATAACTCTAGATGAACCCCATACAAATATAAATTTTGATAACACTTCATGTGAGACCTTCCCCTTCACGAAGATTGAAAATACCAGTGCTTAAACTATAGCAAACTCCCTTTGTTGGACACCAATGCAGGTCCTGGTTTGAAATTGAGCCAATAATATGAGTGTGTTAGTGTTGCTCTATGTTGTTTAGATCAATAGTTGCTAATGCCACCCCTCACCAAAACATCTTCTAATCACATTATTACACAAGTATCCTTGTTGTAACAATGTTTCTATCACATTATTCACTGCAATAAGGTTGTTGATTTAATTTGGCATCAAGTAAGTTGTGTTTTCTAACCAATTTCTAAAAAAATGAAAGATAGTGTGACAACAATCAATCCTATTGGCTTGGTGATAATTGGTTTTAAAGCTTAGACTCTCTATTTAAAAGTGCTAGGAAAAAAAATCATCAAGGTGTTTACATGTCGATTTTCTAAGATAATATGGACTTGCAGAGGTTTGTAATGGAAGATTTTTGTAAAGTTTTACAACAAAGGTTTGTGTGGAAATTGGGTCATGGTGCGGAATTCACTGCGATGCATTGGTGCTCTTCATATAATGACATTATTAACATTTCTCCATGACCAATGCGCACCAAAGGGGCAATGACCAAAAAAATTCATTAATGTTTCACTTTGGTATGTGTGTAGTAATCCTCTAATAGAATGTCACACCAATGCTCCATGATTGGTGTGCATTGAAGGGACGCCCCAAAAGACTTCAATGGTCCACTTTGTTTAATAGTGATATTAATACAATGATGCACCATAGGGGTGGTTACCCATTATTAAAAGAGATTGATGCTCCTCTTTGGTATAAGAACATTGTTACTCCACTTTAATTTGGATGCATTGATGCTTTTAATACAGTGGCACAACAATGCTCCATGACCAATGCATCATGAAGGATAAACCACCCAAGAAGGGCATGGGGGATCCACTTTGGTATGGTAACATGGGTGCTTGATTGTGGTCTGGGTGCATCAATGCTCCACTTTGATCTCAATTAATTGGTGCCATGTTAGTCTTTTTGTTGCACTAGTCACAGATTGTTTGTATTTGTATTATGATATGCTTAAATTATTTACCTTTGGTCTGAAATTAGTACTCCACTTTGTTCTAGTCACACCGATGCTCCTGGATGTGTTTTTTTATACATTATATTGGATTATTTGTATTCTTTAGTGATGAATCTCATTGAATGTTTCACAACTTTATTTAATATCAGGGAGATCAAAGAAGGGAGAAGTTCAATTTGCATCCTCAATACATTTAATATGAGAAAATAGCAAGAAGAGGTGATTCAGCATTAATGGAAAAAAAATAAGGTTACATCATGTCTTAATAGCCTTTTTCCATTGATGTTTCCATGTATTCTCATTCCTTGGAATTATGACTTATTGTTGCATCATGGATTCATTTTTCTATGCTTATGGGATAATTTTCTTAATTATTCTCAATTTTAATGTTTGTCCCACAACATTGGGATTTGACCCACTAAATCGTGAACCCTAAATATTTTTAGAAGATTTAAAGGCAATCGATTATGTTTTCCAAGGAAACCTATAATCAATGAATGGATAGAAAATAATCATCAACAATGTGTTTGTCAACCACTTATAAAGCATCCATCTCAAGGGAAGGTCAATTCGTTTGATAAATCCTAAAGTACCACTCACTGCCTCAAATGCCTTTCATTCAAAGCCTAGAACATTAAAGGACCTTATAATGCCTGTTATTTTTAACTCGAACTACACCCCACCTACCTAAAATAAGTAACTTACGCCACCAAACATTATGGTGCGAAATTCCATCTTCAATCACAGAGTTTCAATTTAATATTCAATTCCACATTATTGCATATGACGTCCATTTATAGGATTATCACTGGTATTTTCCCTGGGCTTATGGCCACTCGAGCCATTCTCAATGTATGAGTAATAGGGGAAAAAATTACGATCTTCATGCATTTCTGGTTTTTTAGGACATAATATCTATGTATAATAACCTGTCGAAATAGAACTAGATATGCATGTTCAGGTATTGGAATAAGCTTACCAAGTTCTTGATACCTAAGGAATAATCAGAGCAGAAATGGGATGACACCTTAAGCAAAAGAATAGAAGAGGAACAATTATAGGATAGGCTCATGGGAATCACTTTTAGTCAAGGCATCAAAGGTATAAATAACTCCCACTTTTCAGATGATAGTCTGCTATTGGGTGGAACTCCTAAGCATGAAAAAATCCATCCATGATGCAACAATAATTCATAATTCCAAGGAATGAGAATACTAACACACTCATATTGTTGGCTCAATTTCAAACCAGGACCTACATTGGTGTCCAACAAAGGGAGTTTGCTATAGTTTAAGCACTGGAATTTTCAATCTTCGTGAAGGGGAAGGTCTCACATGAAGTGTTATCAAAACTTATATTTGTAAGGGGTTCATATAAAGTTATTGGGATCAACCATATTCATGTTACAACCCATATATAAATAAAAACCAATACATAAGTTCATTGCCATTAATCCATGCCCATTTTAGGTTAAAATAAGAATTAAACATGATCAGAGTATGGATCCACACAATAGCATAATGATTATACTTATAGATTGCTACCATTCACCACAATAGAATACAAACATTATAAAAAAACACACCATCAACATAAATAGAAATACCAACATAGATTTCAAGGTGGGGCTCATTCAAATGGTGTGTATTTTTATAATTTCCTAATCTTAATTTTGCATGTCAGTTTGGAGCTTTTGGTGCACCCTTTCTTTTATGTCAATTGGATCTTTTCATACGTCATTTCATTCAATTGAGTAGCCAAAGGATTGAGTGGGAAATGCATTAAATTAGCGTCTTGTGTAGTAGTCTCGTATGTTTGAACTGCCATCATTTCTTCGATTGAGGAGCTCTAAAAGATATAAATACATCTTGATAACCCCACTCACTCTGCAACAAGACATATCGATTCACCTATCTTGATGGCCCAATCATGAAGATCATATTTCATTCTTCCTATCGCATCTCCATCAAATTGAGAAAGTCCCTATTAAGAATGAAGGTGTACCAAGTTTCATGATGCCCATCAATCCAAGGGGATTTGGTTTAGATGGAATAACGACCAAAGAGATACCAACCGCGTACATGCACTCACTGAATCTATACCAGTAATTGTGGAAGACCACCTCTTCATATCAACATCAAATCATTTTATTGCAAAGGAAACCACTCACAACTAAAAGACCGCAATCAAAATCAACTCAACTGTTGCATGCAATTCAAACTGAGCTCAAGGGTACTTGTCCTTTCTTCTTTCCTCTCTTGCAAGTCTAATTATTTTTTTGTTTCATGTCAAGGACTTGGGGCCTAATGGTGGGGGAAGGTGATTTTCACCCAACCCACCATATCCACCTCAGTGGGAGTCAACATGGGTCTTGCAAGGTGATCCCAATGAGTTACCCATTCCCCATCGTCAAAAAAATATTTTTTTGTTTTTGAATTTCTTCTTTAACTCCCCCAATTTGTTTTATTTTTATTTTTTTAAATAATATTTTACCTTTGTTTTAAAAATATAATATAAGCGGGAAGGGATTTTTTTGGGTTATTGGCTGAACAGTAGAGGGAAAGAATGGATGCTTAGTATAAGATATTTGGTTAGAAGAACACAACCCACTGTTGAATTGAAAATCCTTCATGCCTCCATTCAAGAATAGTGAGGACAGAGCAGAAACAAGATCATTTCTTTGCCCCATTCCAACCCCTAAAAATAACCAGGCTCTCTCCTGCATGATTTGAGACGCTCAACAACAACCATTCTCAAAGGTTGGGATCATTTGCTCATGGGTACTAGGAATGCAGTAAATGAAAACAAAAACGGAATAGAACCATGGATATTTGGTGCAGGCACTTGAAAAAAATTAGTAACTTCACTTTAAATGGCAGGTCTTCCCAAATGGCATATTCATTGGTGGTCTCAAATTCTATTATTGAGTTGAATTGAACGACCGGACTCAGCCTAGCAGGATTTATAGTCTGTCGATTTCAATTGTGGAAAGAAACTAAACTACTATGTATGCAGCTAGGGTTTTCAGGAAGGAAAAACTAGCTTGTTACATCATCTTAATAGATCCAAAATAAGTCTAAACCAACACTGCTCTAGAGGCATTGATGTTATGGTATTTTATTGCACTTGGCCACCACAACGACTTGATAATTTCCCACTATTTCATCGAGCGAGTTCTGTAGGTTCTGTGAACAAATTCTATTCACCTCAATAGGCATTCAAGTCACCAACAAGGAAAAGAGGTAACATATAGATCTCAAAATCCTCTGCGAATTCTTCTTAGTTTAAATATGACAGTCGATGGATATTAACATAATTTGGTTGATCAATAGAAAAGGAAGGGCTTAACAGTAGTCTTGGTCACTGGATATTACAATGAAAAATTATTAGTTTGTCATTATAGTAGCTTGTTAACTTGATAGACCACAGTTGTACTTTGGGGTCTATTTTTTGAAACTGAATGTACATTCTATCTCGAGATGCTGGCAGGCATAGTTTTAAATTTTATTCAAAATATCTGATGGCTAATCCATTCTCTTCATCTGAAATCCTAGTAAAGTTGTTGATAAGTTAGCAATTTGCATTTTCAACTATTGATTTTTTTAGGTCGTATGTAAAGAATTTTGTATCAACTTAAATAGAGAAAAATACATAATTATATACTCAGGTCTACGTTTCAGGAAATGGTGGCCTCAGAGATTCATCAACATACATATGAGATATAGATATAACAATGGATTCTATTTACAAAGGATTGACACATCTAGGGACTTGAAAATCATATTATTGTTATAGTTCATTCACATATACTGACAACCAATTTAATACATAAAATTAGAAAAAGAAAATTAAAACATGGACTGACTTCACTCTAATTGAAATAGCATACATTTGCATAACATATTTTATTTTGAACTTGGTTCTTTGGCAGGGTCTGAATCAGATGCCAAGATGCCTCATACAGATCATAATGACAATAAATTATTTTGACATCCAATGGCATGATTAACCTGGTTCAAAGATTACTTTTTATCATTGTTTATCAAATCAATTAGACTATCTCTGATAATTTTCAGGAACTTTTTATGGCCATAATCCTTCAACTATTTATATACCGCACCATGGGTATTACTTTTAAAACCCATATTGGCCAATTCATTTGCAACCAGATTAGCTTTGTCTCTGAATCTAGTTCAATATTTTGTTGTCCCAAACATGTTTATCATTTACTTAATCTAAATTGAGGAAAACTTTTCCGTTCAAATTTTTGTTGCATTTGAAATATTTATCATTTATAGAATCTGGGTTAAGGCAAACTGCCAAAGGTTCTCAGGATTGTACTTTGTAGGTCAGTTTAATGGCACATCGATTGAAACCTTTGCACAATGCACATGTTTTTATAATACCAGCTATCTAATTTCATCTTTTTATTCCTAGTCCATGTTGTGTCTTGAATCCTTTTCTCTGGGATTTTCTATCCAATAAAGGAAACATAGTGCTTTTCAGAACTCACAGCTATTGCTTGCTCTATATAAGAAATGCACGGAGATAACAAATGCTCATAAAACAACCCATGAATAGGAAGTATGCATAAAAAACCCAACTGTATGGATAGGAAGTATGTGTAAAAAATACAAAGGATGACCCTAAAAGTGGGTGAAGAGATGTGAAGTAGCTTAGGGTGGGGTGTTTCTTAGACCCAGGGTGCAAAGAATCTAGGGTGTTTCTTAATGCATAATGCATTTCTTGATTGACTGCTATGTTGTAGTTTTCCCATTCTTATGTGACAGTTCCTGCTCACAATATCTCATGGATACAATGGAAAAGTGAAGTTATTTGTTTATCCCCTGATCAGACAGCCGAGTGACCTCAACTGCTAGAAGTTTGTGGTGGTGTTGAATAAGAGAGCTATGCTACTTATCCTACTTATTGATACATATGATATATATATTATGTTTAAAATGATGCAACAATAGGTGAGCAAGGTATAAGGGCCCTATAAAAAAAAATCTTACAATATTGTTCTATGTATGAATGCAGTAAAATCCAAAATCCTGTGCATAATCAGGAATCATAAAGGAGACAAATACTAGTATCTCTTAACGAGGTTGCTGGAATTAGGCCTTGAATGCTACTAGAAAAACACAAAATTGAAGTAAAGGTCTGAGTATCTCCATTCATCTCATGTCTCATCAATACTCACCAGATTGCTAGCACTCAGTTTGTGTGTGAAAATTGTATCCAATACAAGGGTTTTTGGAAAGGCATTGCATAGTGCATGGACCATTTACCAGTTTTTATGCCTAGGAACATTTCTAGAAAAGAGAAGAGTACTTATTGCTAATATAGCATTCCTGAAGCTAATGTGGGATGTAAATTTGGATTAAACAAGCACTATCAGATTTGTGATGTATGCATCATCCTCCAGTCACGAGGAAGAAATGTACAGTACTTGCTCAAATCTCTCCAGAAATGATGATAGTCAAGGGTGATCAGTCATAAACTTTTAGGTTCAACAATGTGCTTGGTATTACAGACTGGGACTATGGCTAGAATGTTTGGGAACACCTTGGAATGAGAATGGGAGTGGAGCATGTAAAACAACTCTAATTTCCAATGTGAAGAGAAGGACATTAGGTTCATGGACATTAGCAATGATGCTTGTTGGACCTTACAAACCAATTTGTGTATTTAGTTACAAGATATATTTTGGAAACTTGTAGGGTCATTGAATTGCGATGGTTATTAATATGTATGAAATTTTCAACTGGGTGAATACCATAAGTCTCATCTCTTTGAGGAATTCAATCCCAAGACAACATCAATGACGTAAATATGGTAGGTTTATCAGTTGATTTCATCCAATTGTTACTCTTGGCATTTGAGTTTGTTTTCACAAAAATAGTGCCATAATTTGCCTGGAACAACAATGGTAAGTAGTTGGCTCTTATCAACATACAACCAAAATGGTTAGGTTTTGGTGATTTGTGTGCTACTCTCTTAGTTAATATAGAACAATCCTCTCTTAGTTAACTCTCTTAGATAACATAGAACAGTCCTCTTTATTCTATAGTTCCAACTCCCAAATTTGCAAAAATATTCCCTTTCAATGGAGGAAACTTCTGACATGTATTATCATACAATTGTAGGTTTGCATCCTTATAATATTTAATCATGTAGATTGCCTATTTTTATGCATTAAGTGCTTGTAAGGTAAATCTCTCGTGGAAACATGAATATTGTTCGCTTTATCAGGTCAACTTTGTTGACAAGTTAAACTACCATTCCGATGTTTTATTAGTAATATCTTATCAAACGCTAATATGTTCAAAGAGGGGCACCTCTTTTGAGATGGATTGACTGTGAAGGATACCATTTTTTTCTCCTTGAACCGCTGATAAGATCTACATGAAAACAAGGGATAATAGAATACGAGGGTGATGTCCATGTGCTTGTCTTGTGATGATTATCTCAGCATGCAGGAGGGGTAATTAGGGCACTGCTTTCGAGGCTATATCCAGCGTTATTCATGCTAAAGTTAGCCAGGAGAGCGCACTCATATTAGTGATATTTTTGTGGTGATCTGGTACTATTTTGAGCTCAGGAAAAGCAATGCATTTTGGAAACCAAAATCAGTTTTTGGAATATTTATCTTAAATACATTGTTGCTTATAGATGATATTGGAGCCTTCTTCAGCCATAGATTTTAGAGGGATTCTAATTCAATATGATTTCTCTTTAGAATCATCTATTTTTGGAAAAACATCACACCAAATTTGGCACAATCAAACCCTCATTAGAATATAGCACAACCATAAAAACAGAGGCCAAGAAGAGGAAATCGTCAATTCGATTTTTCACTCTTCATTAACATCCAAACCTTTTTCATTCTCCTCTTCATTAGCATCTGTTGCAAATTGACTAACAATATCAGAAGCACGATATTCTTGTGACGATGAAAGAATAAGATGACGTAATGCTTTCATCAATGTAGGGTTCTCAAACCTACAGAGAAAAATCAACTTTGTGAATGCTTTCAAAGAAGAAAGATATTGATTTTTAACAGAATGAACTTTCAATTCTAAGGAAATGTCAACCTAATGACTGAGTATTGTCTTCTCCATGAAGCTCATCAAGTTTGAATGATGTCTTCTCTTCTGAGAATATATGGGAAACTATAAAAACAATGTATCTAGAGTGCAAATCAAGCAATTCATAAACCTTTCAAAATCAGCTGGTTCCATTTTACAATCTTCAGCTCTAGATTGAATTTTGTTCTATTGGCTATGTGTTGAAGCACCAATTTCAGGTTGTTTGTTAGTCTTTATTTCTTGATGTAAAGGCAAGAATCTAGGTTTTAGGAACAGTACCCATCTTGCCAAGTTCAGATTAGCAACAACTCAGTTTACCATGTTTAACAATGGTTCAAAAAAAGAACCGTTAATGTTATTGGTTAAGTGATCTAGCAGACTACTACCTTTTGAAGAATTGCATGCAGTAATTTCTTCCTAATTTTCCTACTTTTTTTTCTCTGAACTAATACTAGGCTGCAGAAAGTAGATAACTCTTTCAAGTAGGGTGTCACTAAAATATGATCCAAAATCTTCTACAGTCTCACGTCTCCTTTCATCACTATACAATGTCAAAGATGTGGCAGTAGGAATACTCATCCCAGACTAGTTCATCAAAAAAATCACCAAGTCTGATGTACACTCTCTGCATTTTTTATACAAAATTTTCCCAAGAGTTTTCATAATCCACCAAAAAACCTAAGTCTTGAGTTGATAGCCATCCTAGTATCTCTTAATGAGGTCGTTGGAATTAGGCCTTGAATGCTGCCAGAAAAACAAAAAATTGAAGAAAAGGTCTGAGTATCTCCATTCATCTCATGTATCATCAATACTCACCAGATTGCTAGCACTCAGTTTGTGTGTGAAAATTGTATCCAATACAAGGGTTTTTGGAAAGGCATTGCATAGTGCATGGACCATTTACCAGTTTTTATGCCTAGGAACATTTCTAGAAAAGAGAATAGTACTTATTGCTAATATAGCATTCCTGAAGCTAATGTGGGATGTGAACTTGGATTAAACAAGAACTATCATATTTGTGATGTATGCATCATCCTCCAGTCACGAGGAAGAAATGTACAGTACTTGCTCAAATCTCTCCAGAAATGATGATAGTCAAGGGTGATCAGTCACAAACTTTTAGGTTCAATAATGTGCTTGGTAATACAGACTGGGAATATGGATAGAATGTTTGGAAACACCTTAGAATGAGAATGGGAGTGGAGCATGTAAAACAACTCTAATTTCCAATGTGAAGAGAAGGACATTAGGTTCATGGACATTAGCAATGATGCTTGTTGGACCTTACAAACCAATTTGTGCATTTACTTAGGAGATACATTTTGGAAACTTGTAGGGTCATTGAATTGCGATGGTTATTAATATGTATGAAATTTTCAACCGGGTGAATACCATAAGTCCCATCTCTTTGAGGAATTCAATCCCAAGACAACATCAATGACGTAAATATGGCAGGTTTATGAGTTGATTTCATCCAATTGTTACTCTTGGCATTTGAGTTTGTTTTCACAAAAATAGTGCCATAATTTGCTTGGAACAACAATGGTAAGTAGTTGGCTCTTATCAACATACAACCAAAATGGTAGTTGGCTCTCTTAGTTAATATAGAACAATCCTCTCTTAGTTAACTCTCTTAGATAACATAGAACACTCCTCTTTATTCTGTAGTTCCAACTCCCAAATTTGCAAAAATATTCCCTTTCAATGGAGGAAACTTCTGACATGTATTATCATACAATTGTAGGTTTGCATCCTTATAATATTTAATCATGTAGATTGCCTCTTTTTACTCATTAAGTGCTTGTAAGGTAAATCTCTCATGGAAACAGGAATATTGTTCGCTTTATCAAGACAACTTTGTTGACAAGTTAAACTACCATTCCGAAGTTTTATTAGTAATATCTTATCAAACTCTAATATGTTCAAAGAGGGGCACCTCTTTTGAGATGGATTGACTGTGAAGGACACCATTTTTTTCTTCTTGAACTGCTGATAAGATCTGCATGAAAACAGGGGATAACAGAATATGAGGGCGTTGTCAATGTGCTTGCCTTGTGATGATTATCTCAGCATGCAGGAGGGGTAATTAGGGCACTGCTTTGGAGGCTATATCCAGCGTTATTCATGCTAAAGTTAGCTAGGAAAAGCAATGCATTGATCTGGTACTATTTTGAGCTCAGGAAAAGCAATGCATTTTGGAAACCAAATTCAGTTTTTGGAAAATCATATTTATCTGAAATACATTGTTGCTTATAGATGATACTGGAGCCTTCTTCAGCCATAGATTTTAGTGAGATTCTAATTCAATATGATTTCTCTTTAGAATCATCTATTTTTGGAAAAACATCACACCAAATTTGGCATAATCAAACCCTCATTAGAATATAGCACAACCATAAAAACAGAGGCCAAGAAGAGGAAATCGTCAATTCCATTTTTCACTCTTCATTAGCATCCAAACCTTTTTCGTTCTCCTCTTCATTAGCATCTGTTGCAAATTGACTAACAATATCAGAAGCACGATATTCTTGTGACGATGAAAGAATAAGACGACATAATGCTTTCATCAATGTAGGGTTCTCAATGTGACTATTTTCTGTAATTTTTGTAACAATAAGTTGGTTTTATGCAGTAGCTTACCTAGCACTGATTGAGGAATGAATAACATTGCTATCTATATACAGTTTGTTGTGTTCACCTTTATATGCAAGATATTCTTGCTCTAATCTTTAAAATCAGTTCAAAGCTCTGCAATTAAATACTTTAGGATGACAAGTACGATTTAGATATACAGTGAATAATGTCAAATTGGCACTCATCTCATTTAAATCTATAGTAGCTAGATGATATCTTGTCTTATGTGTGCTCTTGTAAGTTCCTAACTAGTGTTAACCCCACGGAATTTATAAAAATCGTTGGAATGACTGGCTTTGAGAAACTAGGTTTTGGAAGTTTGATCTTGGACATGATTAGCCTTGCCAAGCCATCCTTGGGATTTGGGTGTTTGGCTATTGGTGTTTGGGATTACCACTTTTCCACCTCTGTACTGGCCCTAGTGAATAGCATTTAACGTTGCATGGGGCCAGTGGGTGTACTATGTTTGATCAGGTCTGCTGGTGAGAGTGCTGATGGTTGATTTTTGGCCCAAGACAAGGAAAAATGTTAACGTTGATGGTAATGCCCTCCATGCAATATCAAGTATTATGGATGTGGATTTCGACAAGAATGGATGGCAAGACCAAGAGTGAAATTACAAGAGTGGATGGCAAGACATAGGAACTAGTGGCAAAATATGTTCTAGTTATGTATTAATAAGATTGTTTCAAAGTTTAGTTGACTTTTAAACTTAGATTCTAATGTAATTGAAAACCAAATTCCAATGAAAACCCAAATTCCAATGAAATTCCTGAATATGCAGGG
Organism: Pseudotsuga menziesii; assembly: GCA_001517045.1. Taxonomy (NCBI): domain Eukaryota; kingdom Viridiplantae; phylum Streptophyta; class Pinopsida; order Pinales; family Pinaceae; genus Pseudotsuga; species Pseudotsuga menziesii. Next base: position 149,406 of record LPNX010444557.1, read on the forward strand.
TTTTGTAAATTCAATAACTTATCTTCCATTTGTGTGTATTGGTGATTTTTACTGGTTTAAGAAGTATACAGACGAATTTGATATGGATCCAAAATTTGATGTCTCTAATTTCTGAAATCTAGTTTAAGAAGTATATAGACGAATTTCATCTGAATAATAAATTTATGTCTCTAATTTCAGAAAGTCAGTTTAAGAAGTGTCTAGAGGAATTTGATCTAAATAAAAAATTGTGTCTCTAATTTCCGAAATCCAATTGGAACTTGGTAACTATAATTTAAACTGATTCAAAAGTAACTAAAATTTCTCACAAATTAATTGAAAAGAGGCTCCCTTTCTTGGCACGCTAATAGTATGTTGTACTTGGTCAAGATAAAAACTGACTCTTTGAAGGCTCTTGAACTCTCAAGGTGACAATACTAAAAACCCTATATGAAGGCTCTGAGCTCTCAAGATGATAGTATTTGCTGTGCTGTTGGAAAGTTCTCTCCACAACTTACTTTGCTTAGCTAAGTAATAATAGGCTTTTTAGTAATTTCATTCAAGCTATTATCTCCACATGCATTGCATCAAATTTTGGTGTCAAGTCACATGTCATAAGCTGAAAGTAACAATAGATCAATGGTTCCATATGGGTATTGTATATAAAGGTAAGATAATTATATTATTTTCAGGTCGGTGTACTTACTACAAACCTGCAGGCATAACAACATCACAATCATTATACAGGACATGGATGCAGTTGCATCTTTTGATGAACACAATCAACTCAAATAGAATCAGACAAAATTTGTGAGCTTTTTCTGTACACTCAGAATGCCAAAATCCTCTTTAAAAGATTTAGTAAATCCTCGCTTAGATATCATACATTTCCAAGAACATAATAGAATTTACAAATACCAACAACTCGCTCTCAAGCAAATTTGACAATGGTGTTTACCTAAAGTGAAATTAAATACCAATCCCATATGTAGGGTGTTTTAGGCTAAGTACACAACTTTAACATACGACTAATTTTTCAAATACCACCAGCTTCCATCATACAAGATTGGCAATAGTTTCTACCTGATGGGAGGTCATATACTAATTCCATATGGACACTGTTCTATATAGGAAAACACTGCATTAACTGGCCAGAAGTATTGAAGAATATGATTGTCAATTTGTCCCGAAGTAATCCAGAATGGTTTTCCTCTTTGAAGATGAAGGTGGATTTAAGATTGAAGAGGGAATTTTCATAGATTCTAGAGTTTTTGGAATGAGGGCTTCGTTCTCTCTACTACTTTGTGAAATGGCCTTTGAAATACTGCCGGCATGAGGGATTCTTTCCAAGGACAATGTTCCCAAAACCAATTTTTTTGAGGCCTTAGGGGTCAACTATTTAGCACTTGTGTACTGTGGTGTGAACACTTTATCATCTGCAAAAGCAACTTCTGTATCACAAGCTAGGATGTCTGAAGGAGATGTTTCCAAAGATGTTCTGTATATGTTGAATCAAACAATCTATGATAGACAGAAGAAGGAAAAGCTTATATTCTTCGACGAACTGCAGATGGAGTACAATTCTCACTCTCAAAAGTGCAATACTTAATAATCCAAACTCGGACCTGTTCAGTTACAGAGTAAATGATTGAATGCAAGTTTACACACAAAAAAATATGATTTGAGGCTTAAAATTAAAGATATGTAAGCATCTAGCGATGACTATGAATTCATCATTATGAAAAAAATTGTGTTCAGTACCGTGTAATCATCTGAACAAGTTGCAATCTTGCAAAAATCAGTTGGACACCTGCAAACAACAGTTATCAATATAATAAACTACAAAAGAGGATAGAAAATTGTTGTTGATTAGGTCTACAACAATTTTAATCCTTACCTGCAGTGAAACTATCTTGAAACTTCTCAAAAAGGAAGCATTTTAGATTTTAAGCTAACAACATTGTGCAGATCTTGTATTACCAGTCCACAACAGTCATCTCCCCTTAATGCCCCTTGAGAATTACAGGATCTGCTTCTGTCCTGTCAGCCTGAAAATCATGATGTTAATGTTGATGAAATCACTCTCGCTGTATAGAACTAGAACAATATAATGAGAACTCAAGTAGTTGGATTGACAAATTGAAAACAAACCTGCCATATAAAGACGTTCTCATCACTTGAACGACTCAGTATATGAGTCCCACCAGGACTAAAATAATCCTGCGACAATAATATATTGTTACAATTATCAGCGTTTGACAGCAGTTGCAAATCACCAACACTAAGATCTTTGAAAATGAAGTGGAATGCTGGGAACACTGGAAAAGTGTGGTTGCATCTTTATATTTTTAAAGAATTATCATTGGTAAATTAGCAAGAGAATGTTAGCAGCAAAAATGATTTACCATCTTGCTGGAGCTAGATTTGGATGCTGAAAACGTTTGTCTCCTTGAAAGATTCATACTCCTATTTTGTTGGAATCATATGTAAGCAACTGGATTTGTAAATGCTCCAACCTCTTAGAATTGTCACCTACTCATTGATACTTTTACTCGTTCATGAATTCAACCTATTCATTCGTCGTCATAGGTAGGGGGTTTTCCAAAGGGTGGAAAATCATAAATGGATAGGATGAATTTGTAAATGGTCCACCAATTTATGATTTCAACCTAGTCATTCATTCGTCCTAAAGGAGTCTGCATATTCAGGAATTTAATTGGAATTTGGGTCACATGCATATTGGGGTTTTCATTGGAATTTGGGTCACATCCTTCTTGCATGCTTACTCGTCTACCCTGCTAGTTTGCTCGGTAACAACTAGCTATAAGCCCATTGTTACCATAACCTGCAACATCCAATACATATTATTGACATACTGTAAACGGAAGTAAAAATTTGCACTAAAGCATAACATGTCATATTTTGCTCATGTTTCTTCTTTAAATGCAATATTATTCTTCATTTTTGAATTGTAACTAATTTCACACGACATATCTTTATACTGTATGGTGATTTAGGTCACAACTAACTAGTATTCTCGATGGTTTAAAGGAGAAGCTGGATTTTGGAGCACTACTGCAGGTGCCTATATCTACGTTTGTTTTCTTCATTTGCTATACAAATTTCTCTTTCTGTAAAATTTCCATCTATTTTCCCTAGTCCCTGCGTTGTTGACTATTTTCTGCAATTTTTGTAACAATAAGTTGGTTTTATGCAGTAGCTTACCTAGCACTGATTGAGGAATGAATAACATTGCTATCTATATACATTTTGTTGTGTTCACATGTATATGCAAGATATTCTTGCTCTAATCTTTAAAATCAGTTCAGAGCTCTACAATTAAATACTTTAGGATGACAAGTACGATTTAGATATACAGTGAATAATGTCAAATTGGCACTCATCTCATTTAAATCTACAATAGCTAGCTGATATCTTGTCTTATGTGTGCTCTTGTAAGTTCGTAACTAGTGTTAACCCCATGGAAGTTATAAAAATCATTGGAATGACTGGCTTTGAGAAACTAGTTTTTGGAAGTTTGATCTTGGACATGATTAGCCCTGCCAAGAAATCCTTGGGATTTGGGTGTTTGGCTATTGGTGTTTGGGATTACCACTTGTCCACCTCTGTACTGGCCCTAGTGAATAGCATTTAACATTGCATGGGGGTGGGTGTACTATGTTTGATCAGGTCTGTTGGTGAGAGATCTGATGGTTGATTTTTGATAACTGCTTTTCATAACCTAGCCTTCTCTCTCCCTTGTAGCATCTTCTTGCATTTTGGTTTTGAGGAGTTGAGAGCTCGACCCTTTGCACATTCAGTTAAGTGCTTTCTTGGCCATGACTATTAGCCTGGTTTGTAATTGTTTTTGTTGACTGATTGTTGGCTATTGAAAAGTTTGGAACTGCATCCAAATTGTGTGTTCAGCTATGTTTGGATAAAGGTAGACTCATACCTTCCTCTATGTTTCCTTTTTGGTGCATTGTTTTTGGTTGATGGGTAAGAATTGATGTTTGGTTGAGTGACTCTGCCTTGTGTTTTTCTTGCCCTTTGTTACATTTGAGCTCTATCACTGTTTTGTTATTGTTGCTTTCACTTGTTCGGTCACTAATGTATGGGGCCAAGTTGTTCTTTGGCCAGTCTGTTTGTAGGGTTTGATGTTGCTATTTAAGCCCTCGACCCTTTGCATGGCTTAGAGTCCAGACTGTGAGTTGTTAATGCACAGTAGGCAAAATTGTTGGTTATCTGTTGGTTGTTGGTTATGTGCGGGATTGTTAGAGATACGTGCAGACTGTCAGTTATGAAAACAACATTGGCTTTCATTTGATACTGACAATAAAACATGGCAAGCCAAATGAGTTTTGGACCTAGTACATCTTGATTTGCATGGTCCAATGAAAACACTTACAATATATGGAGATAAGTAATTCCTATTACTGGTTGATGACTATTCAAGGAAAATTAGGGTTTGTTTTATGAATAATAAGTCAAGTTGTTGTTCAAATTTTGTAACATGAAAAGATTTGGTAGAGAAACAAACAAGTAAACAACTGAAAGCTTTAGTATATGATAATGGAGGTGAGTTTGTTTCAACTTAGTTCAAATAATCTTGCAAAAGGGAAGGTATACATAGGCGGTATACCACTCCATACACTCCACAACAAAATGGAGTCATGGAAAGGAGGAATAAGATAGTTGTGGAGATGGCAAAGTGCATGGTGCACAACCAGAATGTACCATAGCCATATTGGGAAAAACCAGTGAATGTTGTGGTTTACATCCTTAACAAAACTCCTTGTAAATATTTGTAGGATATCACTCCTGAGGATTCATGGTTAGGTAGAAAACCTTTTGTAAGAGATTTTCGTATTTTCAGTTGTATTGCTTTTGCAAATATTCCCAAGGAAAAACGTTCCTAATGAATAACTGGATGTTTCTACAAACAAAATTGTGATTAATAGAGATGTTGTAGATGAGAAAATATCATTCTTCTATGATGATGGTAAATCTATGGATAGTACTTAGTAGTGTATGGGAAATTGTTGCTCATTCAAGAACAAGTTCTAGTGTTGAAATCAAACAGGACTCAGAGCCGGAAACATCATAGGAGTCAAGTTCCAAGGAGGGGTTTGGTGAAGAAGAGGGGAATTCTCAATCTTCACAACAAAGAGGGATTCTTGATATTCACAGCAAGACCAAGAGGGCCAAAAAAGGAAATGGAAATGGTATTATACCACGATGGAAGGTTATTGAGAAGATGAGTTGCCAAAGGCACTAGAAGGAAAGACTACATGATTGAGGAAACAAATTGTGCAAGGCAGTGAGCATATAAATTTTTCTCTAAATTCTGTTGTTTTTGTGTCAGGTATTTGAACCTAGCACATTTGAAGAATCCAAAGGAAAACTTGAATTATAGGCTGCCATGAAAGTGAAGTATGATGCATAGATGAAAAGCAAGACTTGGGTCTTGTCCACATTGCCTCTAGGGAAGAAAGCACTTGGTTGTAAATGGATTTTAAAAGTCAAATATAAAATAGATGGTTCTTAAGACAAATACAAAGCTTGTCTTGTTGCCAAAGGATATGCACAAGATGAAGGGGTGTACTGTGAATAAATATTTGCCCCCACAGCGAAAATGGTAACTTTTCGACTAGTTATCTCCATTTCTGCTCATTCTATATGGAAGATATACAGATGGATGTTTAAAATGCCTTGATGTAACCGCAAGGGTTTCATTTTTTTGGAAATAAAAATTTGGTTTGTTGGTTGGTAAAGTCCTTGTATGGATGGTAAAGTCCTTGTATGGACTCAAGCAGGCTCCTCAAGCCTGGTATTTCAAACTTGATCAATACCATAGAAATTCTAGAGTTAGAAAAACCTATTATGAACCCACTTGCTACGTCAAAAATAGTGACGATGATATATTGATATTATTTTTTCTATGTTGATGGTCTTCCCATCACCAAAAGTAGTGCCAACAAGATTCAAAAGGTGAAATTTGATATTTGATCTATTTTTGAAATTACTGATTAAAGCCTGCTTCATTATTGTTTAGGTGTAGAATTTTTGCAATCTAAGCACCCTATCTTTTTATCACAAGTCAAGTATTCCAAAGCACTCTTCAAAAAATTAAGAATGACTGAATGTAATCCTACATCTACACCTATGGAAGTTGGCATAAAACTCTCAACTTACACGGACTCACCACTAGTCAACAAGTCATTGTATTGGAAATTGGTTGGTAGTTTGATTTATCTTACTACCACCCAATCAAATCTATGTTTTTTAGTGATTTGTCTCTTTCTCAATTCATGTCTAATCCTGAAGAGTTACATTGGCAAGTTGCAAAATGAGTCCATCAATATTCAAAGGGACCCTTGACTTTGGCATTCTATATCAGAGATATGTTGACTCCATGCTAGCAGAGCATATTGATTTCAATTACGCTGGATCAATTGATACAAGGAAGTCAGAAATAGGTTATGTGTTCACTCTTGGTTTAGGAAGGTAATTTCATGGCAAAGTAATCTACAAGCTACAGTTTCCTTATCATCCATTGACAAAAAATACAAGGCAGACTTCAGTACAGGTTGTGAGGCAATGTGGTTACGAAGAATATTGGTCGATCTTCAACTTGACCAAGCAGTGATAACCTCACTTTTCTGTGACAATCAGAGTGCTCTCAAAATGGCAAAAAATTCAATCTATCATGCCATAACTAAGCATATTGAAGTTCATCAGAATTACATCAGATAGTTGGTTGACAGTCAAGACATTTGCCTTTATTATTGTCCTACAGCAGAGCAAATATTAACATAATGATAAAACCACTTGGTAATGATAAGTTCACTCATTGTGCCATGTTGTTAAAAAGAAAGCTAACTCCAGCTAGATTTTCATAATGGTGTAATGAGCTAACATATAAGCTTTCACTTGTAGTGCCATGTTAGAAGGAAAGCTAACTCCAATTAGATTTTCATCATGGTGTAATGTATTTGATGACAATGTGGCAGTGTTAGATGGAAAACTACTTTATGAGAACTAACACACATTAGCTTTTACTCACCGTGCAATGTTTTAAGAACGAAAGCTAACTCTAGCTAGATTGTCATCATGGTGCATTGTGATTGATGACAATGTGGCTGTGCTAGATGAAAAACTACACTATGAAAGTTTACACACATTAGATTTCACTCACCGTGCAATGATTTAAGAATGAAAGCTAACTTCAGCTAGATTTTCAACACAACCCAATGTGATTGATGACAATGTGGTTGTGTTACATGGAAAAATAACTTATGAAAACTAACACACATTAGTTTTCACTCATCATGCCATGTTGTTAAAATGAAAGCTAACTCCAGCTAGATTTATATCATGGTGTAATGAGCTAACACACATAAATTTTTCCTTATAGTGCCATGTTGTTAGAAGGAAAGTTAACTCCAGCTAGATTTACATCATGGTGTAATGTATTTGATGACAATGTGGGTGTGTTAGATGAAAAACTACCTTATGAAGACTAACATACATTAGCTTTACTCACTGTGCAATATTTTAAGAATGGAAACCAACTCTAGCTAGATTTCCATCATGGTGCATTGTGATTGATAACAATGTGGTTGTGCTAGATGGAAAAATACCCTATGAAAGCTTACACACATTAGATTTCACTCACCGTGCAACGATTTAAGGATGAAAGCTAACTCCAGCTATATTTTCAACACGATGCAATGTGCTTAATGACAATGTGATTGTGTTAAATTGAAAACTACCTTATGAAAGCTAATACACATTAGCTGTCACTCATCGTGCCATGTTGTTAAAAGGAAAGCTTACTCCAGCTAGATTTGCATCATGGTGTAATGAGCTAACAAACAAAAGATTTCCCTTATAGTGCCATGTTGTTAGAAGGAAAGCTAACTCCAACTAGATTTCCATCATGGTGTAATGAGCTAACAAACAAAAGATTTCCCTTATAGTGCCATGTTGTTAGAAGGAAAGCTAACTCCAACTAGATTTCCATCATGATGTAATGTATTTGATAAAAATGTGGATGTGTTAGATGGAAAACTACTTTATGAAAACTAACCGCCATTAACTTTATTGACTGTGCAATGTTTTAAGGACGAAAGCTAACTCTAGCTAGATTTCCATCATGGTGCATTGTGATTGATGACAATGTGGTTGTGCTAGATGGAAAACTACATTATGAAATCTAACACACATTAGAATTCAGTCACTGTGCAATGATTCAAGGATGAAAGCTAACTCTAGCTAGATTTCCATCACGGTGCTATGTGATCAATGCCAATGTGGTTGTGTTGATGTAAAACTACCTTATGAAAGCTAACACACATTATATTTCACTCATCATGCCATGTTGTTAGAATGAAAGCTAACTCCAGCTAGATTTGCATCATGTTGTAATGTATTTGATGATAATTTGGCTATGTTGGACGAAAAGCTACCTTATGAAAGCTAACACACATTAACTATTACTCACCGTGCAACGTTTAAAGAATGAAAGCTAAGTCTAGCTATATTTCCAACATGGTGCATTTTGATTGATGACAATGTGGTTGTGCTAAATGAAAAATTACATTATGAAAGCTAACACACATTAGATTTCACTCACCATGCAACGATTTAAGGTTTAAAGCTAACTCCAGCTAGATTTCCATGACGGTGCAGTGTGACAATGACGTTGTATTGAATAAAAAACTACCTTATGAAAGATAACACAAATTAGCTTTCACTCATCGTGCCATGTTGTTAAAAAGAAAGCCAAATCCAGCTAGATTTTCATAATGGTGTAATGAGCTAACACATATAAGCTTTCACTGATAGTGACATGTTAGAAGGAAAGCTAACTCCAGCTAGATTTCCATCATGGTGTAATGTATTTGATGACAATGTGGCAGTGTTGGATGGAAAGCTACCTTACGAAATCTAACACAGTAGCTTTTACTCATCGTGAAATGTTTTAAGAATGAAAACTAACTCCAGATAGATTTCCATCATGATGCATTGTGATTGATGACAATGTGGCTATGTTAGATAAAAAAATACACTATGAAAGCTTACACACATTATATTTCACTCATCATGCAACGATTTAAGGATGACAGCTAACTTCAGGTAAATTTCCAACACTGCATAATGTGATTGATGACAATGTGGTTGTGTTACATGAAAAACTACCTTATGAAAGCTAATACACATTAGCTTTCACTCATCGTGCCATGTTGTTAAAAGGAAAGATAACTCCAGCTAGATTTCCATCATGGTGTAATGAGCTAACACACATAAGCTTTCCGTTATAGTGCCATGTTGTTAGAAGGAAAGCTAACTCCAGCTAGATTTCCATCATGGTGGAATGTATTTGATGACAATGTCGCTATGTTAGATGAAAAACTACTTTATGAAGGCTAACAGACATTAGCTTTAGTCACCGTGCAATGTTTTAAGAACGAAAGCTAACTCCAACTATATTTCCATCATGGTGAATTATGATTGATGACAATGTGGTTGTGCTAGATGAAAAAATACACTATGAAAACTTACACACATTAGATTTCACTCACCGTGCAACAATTTAAGGATGAAAACTTACTCCAACTAGATTTCCAACACGATGCAATGTGCTTGATAACAATGTGGTTGTGTTACATGGAAAACTACCTTATGAAATCTAACACACGGTAACTTTCACTCATCGTGCCATGTTGTTAAAATAAAAGATAACTCCAACTAGATTTCCATCATGGTGTAATGAGTTAACACACATAAGTTTTCCGTTATAGTGCCATGTTGTTAGAAGAAAAGCTAACTCCAGCTAGATTTTCATCATGGTGCAATGTGTTTGGTAACAATGTGGCTGTGTTAGACGGAAAACTACCTTATGAAAGCTAACGGACATTAGTTTTACTGACCGTGCAATGTTTTAAGAACGAAAGCTATCTTTAGCTAGATTTCCATCATGGTGCATTGTGATTGATAATAATGTGGTTGTGGTATATGGAAAACTACACTATGAAAGCTTAGACACATTAGATTTCACTCATCATGCAATGATTTAAGGATGAAATCTAACTTCAGCTATATTTTCAACATGGCACAATGTGATTGATGACAATGTGGTTGTGTTACATGGAAAACTACTTTATGAAAGCTAACATATATTCGCTTTCACTCATTGTGCCATGTTGTTAAAAGGAAAGCTAACTCCAACTAGATTTTCATCATGGTGTAATGAGCTAACATACATAAGCTTTCCCTTATAGTGCCATGTTGTTAGAAATAAAGCTAACTCCAACTAGATTTCCATCATGGTGTAATGAGCTAACATACATAAGCTTTCCCTTATAGTGCCATGTTGTTAGAAATAAAGCTAACTCCAACTAGATTTCCATCATGGTGTAATGCATTTGATGACAATGTGGATGTGTTTGATGGAAAACTACCTTATGAAAGCTAATAGACATTAACTTTACTCATCGTGCAATGTTTTAAGAACGAAAGCTAACTCCAACTAGATTTCCATCATGGTGCATTGTGATTGATGACAATGTGGTTGTGCTAGATGGACAACCACACTATGAAAGCTTACACACATTAGATTTTACTCATCGTGCAATGATTTAAGTATAAAAACTAACTCCAACTAGATTTCCAACACGGTGTAATGTGATGGATGACAATGTGGTTATGTTCCATGGAAAACTACCTTATGAAAGATTACACACATTAACTTTCACTCATCGTGCCATGTTGTTGAAAAGAAAGCTAACTCCAGCTAGATTTCCATCATGGTGTAATGAGGTAACACACATAAGCTTTCCCTTATAGTGCCATGTTGTTAGAAGGAAAGCTAACTCCAGCAAGATTTTCATCATGGTATAATGTATTTGATAACAATATGACCATTTTATATGGAAAACTACCTTATGAAAGTTAACATACATTAGATTTACTCACCGTGCAATGTTTTAAGAACGGAAACTAACTCTAGCTAGATTTCCATCATGGTGCATTGTGATTGATGACAATGTGGTTGTGCTAGATGGAAAACTACATTATGAAAGCTAACACACATTATGTTTCACTCACTGTGCAATGATTTAAGGATGAAAGCTAACTCCAGTTATATTTCCATCACAAATCAATGTGATCGATGACAATGTGGTTGTGTTAGATGAAAAACTACCTTATGAAAGTTAACACACATTAGCTTTCATTCATTGTGCCATGTTGTTAGAAGGAAAGCTAACTCTAGCTAGATTTGCATCATAGTGTAATGTATTTGATGACAATGTGGCTTTGTTAGATGAAAAACTACCTTACGAAAGCTAACACACATTAGTTATTACTCACCGTGCAACATTTTAAGAACGAAAGCTAACTCTAGCTATATTTACAACATAGTGCATGTTGATTGATGACAATGTGGTTTTTCTAAATGGAAAACTACATTATGAAAGATAACATACATTAGATTTCACTCACCGTACAACGATTTAAGGTCGAAATCTAACTCCAACTAGATTTTCCTCACGGTGTAATGTGACAATGTGGTTGTGTTAGATAGAAAACTATTTTGAACTAGATTTTTATCATGGTGTAATGAGCTAACACACATGAGCTTTCACTTATCGTGCCATGTTGTTAGGAAGAAAACTAACTCCAACTAGATTTCCATCATGGTGTAATGTATTTGATGACAATTTGGTTGTGTTAGATAGAAAACTATCTTATGAAATCTAAATCCAACTACATTTCCATCATGGTGCATTGTGATTGATGACAACGTGGTTGTATTAGATGGAAACTACATTATGAAAGCTAACACATTAGATTTCACTCATCGTGCAATGATTTAAGGAATAAAGCTAACTTCAACTAGATTTTCGTCATGGTGTTATGTATTTTATGGTGTTATGTATTTGATGACAATGCGACTCTTTTAAATAGAAAACTACCTTATGAATTCTAACACACATTAAATTTCACTCACAGTGCAATGTTTTAAAAACAAAAGCTAACTCGAGCTAGATTTCCATCTTGGTGTAATGAGCTAACACACATTTTCTTTCACTCATCGTACAATGCTTTAAGAACGACAACTAACACATTGTTAAAAGTTAAGCTAATTATAGCTAGATTTCCATCATCTTGTTATGTATTTGATAACAATGTGTTTGTTTTAGATAGAAAACTACCTTATGAAAACTAACACACATTAACTTTCACTCAACGTGCAATGTTTTAAGAACAAAAGCTAACTCCAGCTAACTTTCCATCATGGTGCAATGAACTAACACACATTAGCTTTCACTCATCATGACATGTTGTTAGAAGGAAAGCTAATTCCATCTAAATTTCCATCATGGTATAATGTAGGACAATGTGGCTATGTTAGATGGAAAACTAACTCATGACAGCTAACAAATTAGCTTTTACTCACCATGCAATGTCTTAAGAATGAAAGGTAACTCCAAATAGATTTCCATCATGGTGAATTGTGATTGATGACAATGTGGTTGTGCTACATGGAAAACTACATTATGAAAGCTAACACACATTAGATTTCACTCACCGTGCAACGATTTAAGGACAAAAGCTAACTCCAAGTAGATCTCCATTGCGGTGCAATGTGATTGATGAAAATGTGGTTGTGGTAGATGAAAAACTACCTTATGAAAGCTAACACACATTAACTTTATCTCATCATGCCATGTTGTTAAAAGTAAAACTAACTCCAGCTAGATTTCCATCATGGTGTGATATATTTGATGACAATGTGGTTATTTTATATAGAAAGATACCTTATGAAAACTAACACACATCACCTTTCACTCACAGTGTAATGTTTTAAGAACGAAATCCAACTCAAGCTAGATTTCCATCATGGTGCAATGTGATTGATGACAATGTGGTTGTGTTAGATGAAAAACTACCTCATGAAAAGTAACACACTTTAGCTTTCACTAACTGTGCAATGTTTTAAGAATGAAAACTAACTCCATCTAGATTTCCATCATGGTGCAATTTGATTGATGACAATGTAGTTGTGTTAGATGGAAACCTTCCTTATGAAAGCTATTGCAGGTTAGGTTTCACTCACCATGCCATGTTGTTAGAAGGAATCTAACTCCACTAGGTTTTCATTATGGTGTAATGTATTTGATGACAATGTGGGTGTGTTAGATGACAAACTACCTTATGAAAACTAACATAGATTAGCATTTAGTCACCATGCACTGTTTTATGAATGAAAACTAACACCAACTAGATTTCCATCATGGTGTAATGTGATTGATGACAATGTGGTTCTGTTAGATGGAAAACTACAGTATGAAAACTAACACATATTAACTTACATTTATCGTGCAACATTTTAAGAACAGAAGCTAACTCTAGCTAGATTTCCATTACATTCATACACATACATCAATAATATAAGTGCTATGTCCAAAGTCAAATAGGAATTTGGTGGTTTTATCTAAGTTGATATCTGTCATTCTCTAATGCTTCTTGGAACTCTTATTGTTATTTCTTCATATATATTTTATGTAATTTATATGTAAATTCCCTTTTGCTAGCGTGCACAAGATGTAGGGGAACAATGTTTCGTGGCATACAAAAGGGCTACCCTATTGTTTTGAATTATTGCAACTATATTACCTTTTTGAACATACACTTCATATGGTTTAACTTTAATTACAAACTACAATTCAAATGTCTTACAGAAATTGGGAGGAGTTACAATGGAAAATATAATTTTGATAAGAGGGACTATGTTAACCTCCTAAATAATGGTCCAGTTATTGGACTAGGAAGGGTTGAATCTATAGATACTACAACTCATTATGGTGGAGAAAGGCTTAATGTAGGATATGTTATGGTTTTGATAATTGATGTTATTGAACCACATTTGATTGTGGAATATATTGATGAAGGGGACTTACATCCATGGAAGATCATATATTTGAGGCATAACAAAGGTAAATCAAAATCTTGAAGCACATGTTAAGTGTTTTTGATAGTACATTGCTTATTATTTTTGAGCAAATACTAAGTTTGTCTAATTTGTTTTATATTTGGAAATGTCTCTTCTGCATTTGCTATTGGAGACAAGGTATATCTTTTGGAATGTGGAGTGACGGTGGGTGAAGGCTCCATATTCAATACAAAGATTGGTCATAAGGTGCATGGAAGTATGGTAAATAAAGGATCCATACTGGTTAACATTGAGAAGGTGTTAAAACATGATGCTCTTTTGCCACATCCAACAGGATTTGAAAATACACTAGGGGTCCATTGGGATCTTATGAGATTTTCCCAGAATTAGATTTGGAACCTCATTGTCATGATCATCAAGTAAATGCTCCCCAATATAGGCTTAAATTCACATGCAAAAATTTTTCTCTTACACATGAGTGCACGGGAACAAGCATGTGCATTGTCAAAGGGATCATAGTTAATGTCTGTGAGGATGACATGGTTGAGGGTGAAAGGTTAGGTGAAAAGGAATTCGGTGTTTTTGTGGAAGACATAGAAAGAAATTGTGAAAGATGTAGGATTGGAGATAAGTCTACACATTGTTTGGTTAGATGGTCAATAAATGAGTTGGTGGACAATGAAGGTGAGATTACAAGGGTGAATGAAAATTTCAAGGAGGCGCCCAATGAAATGGTGGTATGTGGTCTTATAGAGGACACAAGTCCCTTAAACACATGGGATGGTGATCTTTATAATGGAAAAGATCCAGCCTCAATTGCTATGCACGTAACGAGGCCATATAAAAGGATTAAACGAGTTGTGGCTACAAAAATAGTTGGAAACTTTCAAATACAGAGACATGAAGAGAAAGAAACTGACTTTTGGTAGCAGATGAATGTTGCAAACAAGATTGTCTTCAACATGTGGATAGGAAATCCATTGCAACTGCTAGAAGGGGTATGTAACTCTTAAAAAAATGACATTAGGGAATTTGCCTTGAATTCACTCCTTTCCAACACAATCATGTCAAAGAGTCATGGCCATGGCCTACCTCCTACTGTTAGGAAAGTAGAGGGCATGAGGTTTAATGGAGATATTATTTGTAAGAAAGCATGGTACAAGATACATAATATTCCTCAAGGCACCTTCTATACTTACCAACATAGCTTCCAATAAGGACCTTTCAAAGGAATTCATGGTAACACCAACAAATGCAAACCACGTGCACATACTATGGAAACCATAGAAATATTGCACAAAATTGTCATGGATAATTCAGATTTTTCACTGAAACAAACACAACAAGTTGAATAAGATGGAACGCCTGCTCCTTTAATACTGCTGCCATCAACATACACCCAAAGTTCTTTGTTAAAAGAGATCAATGAGGCTCTTCAAGAGCTCAATTTTCCATCAATATCACAACAAACAATGAGCAAGATTTGGAATACTCATTTTCCATATATGGCATTCTCAAAGAACACTAACTACAGTAAATGTAGTGAATGTATCGTGTTGAAAGCACAGATGAAGACAATGACTACAAAAGAGCTGGAAGAAAAGGCATGAGCTAGACTGAAGAAACATAACAAGATTGTTATGTGTGGAAGATATTGCTACTATGCCCATAGAATTATGTCAGAGCGGTATCCAAAGGAATACTTGAGCATTATCCATGATAAAATGGACAAAACAAATACTTCAATCCCAAGATTACATGTCAAATCAAAATCTGTTGCAGGAACAAACTTGGGTTTGTCGTTTTCAAGTGTGCTAAAACATGGGCATAACACATGAGGTTTTGGTCATTTATCCCTACCATTTGTACACATGGGATCACAATTTACCAGTACATCTCTTGCAAAGTGATTGGGGACCTTGAAGACCCACACCTTGATATGTATGGTGATTTGCTTGATGAGAGTGGAAGTTCAAGAAACCCACTTTCAAAGGCATTACTTCAAAACTCTATTTACTCAAAATGTAGAGTGTACAAGGATGCTTTCCTATCTTTAAATGGAAGCTCAAAAAAACAAAATCTTGATTTTAAACCTCTTCCTCCACATTTATTGTTATAGTTGGACAATGTAGCTAGTGATAATAAGAATCGTTATGTTTACATGTTTCTATCACTATTAACTGCACTTGGTGTCTTCATCACTATTGAGGTTGGGTTCTTGCTTGTGGGGCACACCCATGAAGACAAAGATGGAACCTACGGAAGAATGTCTTCCAACTTGAAAAGCACAGATATATATTTTTTATCTGAGATGATGTATACATATTGCACAATAGAAGAAAGACAGGCTTTTCCACCTAAAGTTATTGGCAAAGCGTATGACTTCAAACGTTTTCTTAATGGGTACATCAAGGAGGGGAAAAATGCACTAGTTGGACATCTTAATGTCCAGTACTTCCAATTTCTTGTACTCAATGATGTTCCAGTTATGAGGTATAAAGAATCCATCAGAGACATTAAGTGGTTGGAACCACAGTGAGTTGTTGAATATAGATGATGAAGGTCGACCTATATTTCCCACATGGAAGCCATCTTTCTTACGTACCAAAGACAATGATGTTTATTTAAAAGAACTAAAGGAAGGAATAACATCATACATAAAAATGTGGAAAGAGAGTATTGGCAATGAGAATTCACCAATTGTACTTACAGAGGAATGGAATAAAAAACTAGATTATTGGAAAAGAGTTCTTGATGCATTAGATGGAATCTATAATGACCATACACCCTTGGATGAAAGTGATTCTTCTTCTGATGATTTTTGGCCCAAGACGAGGAAAAATGTTAACGTTGATGGTAATGCACTCCATGCAATATCAAGTATTATGGATGTGGATTTTGATAATGTGACAGATGAACCGGTATATGTTGGACCCAAGTGCAACAAGCCAAAGCCAACATTCGATCCTAGAACCGATGTAGAGAAAAGGAAGTTGTTTCTTGTTAGATCGGGTAATGAGGATGAAGGAGAAATGATTTGGATGGAAAAATCCACCTCAGATATCTTCCAGGATGATGACAGCGAGACCCTTCATGTAAATATTGATTGGTGGCAGGCTAGTTTAGGGAAATACAAGGGAAATATTTTAGAACAATATTGGGTACCAAATCTTGATGACACAGAACTTTGATCTACTCCAATTAATACCATAGTTTGGGCATGGATGCGAAAGAAAGAAGATTGCAGGAAGACCAAGATAAATAAATGTGGTGTACAAGTTGTACTTGATCTGCTTGAGTGGATATAAGGATATTAGGTGGACATGATTCATGAATGTAATTTTTCTCTTTGAATGAATTTTAGTATACATGAAGAAACATTTTTCAATGTTTGTAGTATAATAAATACTCTTCAAGCTACTTTTTGAGGAATTTTATATTATTTATTGCATATATGAAAATTTCACTTCAAGTTCAATGTTAATTCATGTGATGATACTTTATGCGAACTAGTTAACACCATTCAAATTTTAACTTTTCAATTTGTATTTTAGATCAACACAACATGTCCCTATATCAAATGTGCATAATTATATTCATTAATACATGTACAAAACCCTTACCTTATTTATTATTAGCTTTTGCTCACTCTCTTCAATACCACTTTGAGATTTTCATTTTATTCCCCTGATGATTGGTGGAGTGTCCACTCGAAATGTAGGGATGTTTCAATACACAATTTAATTCCATAAACTCTCTTTGTCATTATGATTAATTGTGGAAATCTTCATCCTCAAGCTGTACTTGATTTGCTTG